>JACXSJ010002615.1:0-40384 GCA_014851325.1 Pentalonia nigronervosa | reverse complement strand
CCTCTCCGTTCGCCCTTCCGATCTCCACAGACACACACACACACACACACACACACACACACACACACACACACACACACACACACACACACACACACACACACACACACACACACACACACACACACACTCATATATATATATATACACATACACGACCGCCGCCGCAGACTTGCAGGATTTCTGAGAGCTTTTCTGTCTTTCCTCGCCCGTGCGCGCGCACTCACTCACACACGACACACCTCTGCACCCTCTTCGTCGTGTATACAATATAATATAATATATAATAGACGCGTGCAGTATATTATATAATATTAAACGCCGCAGACGGTTTGTGTTTACCGCCCGAGAAAATAATATCACGGCGAGGGCTGGTTAAGTGGGGGGGGGGGGGGGGGGTGGGTGGGTGGTGGTGTGTGCGTGCAGCACGAAGAGAATTTTTTTCGTATATTTTAGAGAGACGCCGCGCGGTAGTGACATCGATGACGACTACTACGACTGCTACCAGTACGATTACGCCGGTGGCGGCGGCGGCGGGTTTTATATCCATTGTGTGGCGTGTGGATTTGACGTGTTTGCCAGCCTAATCATCGCCGCCGAGCCCGGGGTGACAAAAACACGCGCATAAGCGTTTTCCACACGTCTCTTTCGTCCCCGCTTGTCCGTTTGCGCACACTCGCACACCCACACACCTACACGCACGCGGACTCACGCCCCGGCTCACCCACATCCCGTTATTGCCTCTACCACCATCGACCACAATTGTCGTCGTGTACGGTAGGCGTCTGCACTGTATAGTGCATAACAATAATAATATAAACGTAGGTACACGAATGCATAATTATATTATTATTATGATGTTTAAAACTGCACCGCCGATGCAGTCCGTGTCGGATTCGATAATATTATTATCGTCGTGTATCTTGTTGAGATTCTTTTGACACCACAGTTTCGTGGATATTGTTAAAATAGGGGTCGAACTTGTTGTTTTGGCTAACGACCGTCCTGTTTCTCAAACAAATTATGCATTACAAACATTTTATTTTTTGATTATGCCCTATTTATATAATAACGCGGTCGCGGATCATTACACTACACTGCAATGACTGCTATATGCCAACCGAATCATAATCTTTTGACGGAAACAACGTATCGACAACTTGCACATAATACATTAGTTTCACAATTTATCGCACAATTTGCAGGCGATCCTGTTGACACGTATTTGACGTCATTAGCATAATGACATCTATGTCCATTGGGCCAGTAAATCTATTTCCAATACGGCTGCTGTTAGAGTGATAAAAAATGTATATTGTTTAAATTAAAAGTAAAACGAATATTTTATAGCAAAATTACGCTACTGGTATTCGGAAAAAGTCGTATAACTATACAGCCTTTACTTAATTGCGTTTAATTTATTATACTAATTACTATATTTAGATATTTTATTAATTAATTATAAAGAAAAAAAAATACATCTAGTATATGACATTAAAAAAAAAAAAACTAGTCAGACCGCAGTTAATTGCAAATTACTAATCATAAAACAAAATATTTTATATAAAGTCATACAATAAAGTAACAAATAGGTATTATATAAATAAATAAGTATTAATTCTTATAAAATAATAATTTAGCATAAACCAAAAATAATTCAATAGCTTTCATTGCCTAACTTATTATATTATATACAAATATAGCTTCAATTTTCAATCAGTATTTTAAACATTCTAATTTTTTTTTTTTAATTGTTTTAAAAAAAAAAAACATTTTTTAAAAGAAATATTTTTTATTAAATAATAAAAGTAGTGCAAAGCATTTGAAGATGAAGAATGAAAGAAATTTGCATAAGTCAATTTTATTAAGTACACAGTTTTCTTAATATTATATTCATTTATGTTTTTTTTTCTTTGGGTCTTAGTTGCTTGTTTAGAATTCTTTTTATAACGGGTCTTTTTTTCGGAATTTTTTTTCTACTGCTCAATGAAAACAGTGTTTGATGTACTTACCTATTATTATTATTGAAAAATACGATTATATTGAAAATATATTATGTTAAAAGAGTGTTACATAATTACTGATTAATAAATAATATAAATGATTCAAATTATTCATAGTTAAAAATTTTGGAATATTTAAAGCGTATTCATTGAATGTTTAGTGTTTGTTGATAAGAGGTTTTTTATAAGGGATCTCTAGGCCGAGGACTTTTTACCGTATTTTTATTTGGGGACTTTTTTTCCGAATAAAAGCAGTATAATAACACTATATAATATTCGTTTTACTTTGAATTTGAATAATATAAATTTATATCATTTTAATAACACCCGTATAGGAAATAAGTTCGTTGGCCCAATAGACGTAGATGTTGTCATTGCATTAATGGTGTTAACATGATCACCTGTAAATTGTGCGAAACTTTATAAAAATAATATATGTGCGCGCGCTCGACACGTTGTGTTCGTTATAAGATTATGGTTCAGTTAGTATATAGTACATTGGCAGCTACATATTTAAATTCAGATTTGTAGTTTTTCTTTGGAATAGGCTTGATGTTAAAGCAAAAAATGTTGACATTTTGATGTCTTAAACTGCATTTAATGAAGTTTTTAAATATTATTTTAAGCACCTATGTTGATGATTTTAAGTGCCAAAAGTCCCGAACCAGGCTTATCATATTATGGAATAATATTACACAAAACTTAATAAATAATATACAATATAAAGTAATATAAAAAAAAAAATTAATTATTTGAAATATAAAACTGATTATTTAATTACTAAATGAGAAAATGTATTAATCAAAATATACAACTCCGCAGAATCTGGATTTTGGGTCATTAGCATTGCGAATGGAATTAATTATAAAAAGTAAATTTTACACCTGGTGTATTAGATAGGAACCAACAACTAACTAAACAATTTTTTTTAAAATTTTACAATGACGCCGTCTAAAATTAGGGGATGAGTATTTGCTATGTGGCGGGTGGTCAAATTAAACGCATTATAGATGCATAGTACCTATTTACTTATATATCCTATCATACGATATAATTAGAAGAGTGCGGGACTTGAACAAAAGAAAAAACATCGAGGAGAGATTATTACATATCATATATTCACAGCGATATTATTATTTTACTTTTCTTATGTTAACATATAGGTTAGGTAAAGTATAGTAGGCTAACCTACTACATTCAATAACTTCACGAATCAGTGTTGTACTAGATTATGTCATGAAAAATTTTTATTCGTTGTATTTATTGAACTATTGTTAAATTATTTATTTATTTTTATAATTAATTGCATGTACTTATGTGTAAAAAACATAATATTTTCTCCTGTAATAGTATATTATTATATTGAATGTTTTATTAAGTCGGTGGAATACTACATAAAATTAAGTTTTAATCTATTATATTTTGCTTAAATTTTTAAAAGTATTCGATCGCGGACATGTTTTTGATGTAAATATAATCAAAACGTTTCGTATATAACTAAAATATATTTTAAAATACAAAAGGAAACTGATCAGTTTAATGTCTAAAATATCTAAATCTTCAGATAGAATTTTATACAGCACGCACGTACAATAATTTAAAATTGTAATAAAAGATCGTAATACAAAGGGGAAAGTTTTGTTTTTATCATCATAGCTACAAGCTTACTTCAAAATACTCGGTGTTTAGTTTATACTCCTTTTAAGATGTCTTGAGCATATTATATGACTAGCAGTGTAAAAATAGCACAAAAGTAGTATTATTGATACAGAACTCAAAGTCAATTCTTCTGCTGTATATTCAACAAAACGGAACACTTTTGTCGGCATTCAAGTGGATAAATGGTCGGTTTCATTTTGGAACATTAGCAGTTATACTTATAATAGTGACGGTTATAGAAAATGTTACATTGACCAGTAATGATGATGTTAAAGCTATTGAACTTTCAAAGCACTATAGAAATTCACGGGGCAACTACATCTCGAATATAAATGTTATTTTTTTTAAAACGAAATACATTTTACTTATCGTATACAACGTTTACATAATGGCAGAACGATATTTTAAAAACTGAAAATTTAAATTTTTATTTTTGACCACGTTTTTCAGATTGGACTTCCGACACGTCGATGATAACCATTGGCGTAAGTTAAATAAATAATTAAATGCCGTTCAACAAATAGTAGATAGATACCTAGTTTCGAAAAAATGGTCGAATTCATAAGTTTTTAGACCAGGCTGTTAATAGAAATCACAACTTTCTGTTTAAAATATGATGTGCCCAAAAATAAATACAAATGTAATGTAATTATTTCACGAAATTCCAAATTCCAAAAATAATATCTTAATTGTAAGGTTCTATAAAATTGAAAATTTTAAATCAATTTCCTAAACAGCATGGGTATTTTGTGAACATGTATTAAAAATTAAAATTGCAAATTGCAAAGTATGTGTAATTTACTGTCGCTTATTGGTCTAAAGCGTATGAAAAATACGTGTGCAGCGATACTCTTTTAAGCACACGATCAACTTTACCTATGCCCGCAATATTATCAATTACCATTTACATTTTTACATAATATTGCCGTGTTTATTATTCAAATTACTTTAGTGTTAGATAAATTTAAATTTGACTGAGTAATAGCATTGATATTAAATATTAGTTGTTATTATCTGGAAGGTATATTTGTAGAACTATATAGTATTATAATTTACTCACTAGTATTTGTCATCATTGGTTAAAGATATAGGTATGCTTTTTATAAAAATCTATTGGTGGTTAGGTGTTAAAAAAAAAAGGCGTGAAACAATTAAATTATTATTATATATTTCGATTGTCAGCTTACGCACGTGTTTAACTGGTACAAAATACAATCGTAGTTCGAAGGGATTAACCGCTTAGCCACGACCGTTCACTGATTTGGATATCTACCCTTTGAAAATGCACATGGAAATGACATATTAATAAATCGTATGATGAGAATGATTTTGAAAAGAATATATAATTGGAAAAAGTCAAACCCACTTAAAATATAAACTTACACGCATTTGTATTTTTCCTTATGAACTTGCCATTGCATTGAGGTTATATTGTAAAACCGTTTTTTTTTCAATAAGGTATATATACGCATTTAATTTAAAACAATTTCAGTACGTACAATCAATTTAGATTGTTGTATCAATTTTTTAGATTTTAGGTAGGGATTAGATCCGATTACAAAAAATGATAAACTATTTATTATTCGTAATATTATCCTTAATTATTTACATCTGAGATATCAAAAAATCAATTATTCAACTACAACTTATTTTGAACCCATAATAAGTTTCGTGTAGGACAAAGTTTTACGTTGTTATTTGCATATAGGTGACAAGTACCTTCACATAATATTATGTCGTGATGATTGACGGATAATGAGCCGAATCGAAAAAGTCGAAAACTTTTATTCCAAATTCATACAGCCGACTATCTATAACATGACTTCAGTCGAGTGACACCAATATGGGCCGAACAAATAAATGTAATGTGAAAAAAAGTTAATAATGCCTGACATACACCATTATTTTGCCTTATTCACTAATGAGATTATTTTAAAGTAATGTTCGAATGCATTAGTTCCGATAATTATTTACATTTTATTAACGAATCTCAGTTGACGATCGGAAGAATGATTTGTTTTTAATATCTCGAGTTTATTGCTTTTACCGTAATAACAACATAGATATTATAGCAACAATTTAAATAAATATTTTTATTTTTTGAAAACAGGTAAACAATAATATAAAAATAAATCCATTTTTCAAAATTAATAAAAACCTACAATTTAAAAATAATCAAGTACAAAATATATTCATTTTTTCCAAATTCGTAAACAATGTTAAAAATGAGTTTTTTTCAAAATTAATAAATACCTAAAATTCATATAAAGTTATAATTTCAAAATAATAATATATATATATTTACGTTTTTATATAGAATAATTGGATCGAGTGCTATTTGAAAATTTTGGTTTTGGTAAGAAGTGCAGTTTAAAAATTCCCTTTCAAACTACAATAAATTCATTATTTGGTATAAAAATAGCATCTGTCATCATCATTTGTAAACGTGTGATTATTTATATTTTATTTGTAAGTATATAATGTATAGCTAAAACTAAAAAAAAACTAATAAATAACTGATAAAAAACAATTCCATTTTAAATGTTTTTTTGAAGTGAATTTTAAATTAGGTTTCGTATACGAATATATTTAATTGATTTTATAAAGTAAATATTTAAATTTATTATTATTATTTACACAATGTATTTACTTTATATTAGGGTGGCCTGCTATAGAAGAAATTGTCACATCAATTAGAGAAATTAAAACAAATATATTATACGATAACATTATTCTTAAAAAACTGTGATCATCGAATTAATTAGAAATGTAATTAATAAAATATTATTTTTTTTATGTGAATGACATAATACGTTGTACTATTTAAAATACATATATTTTATTTATTTTTTTATGTAGCAAATAATATTCACATATATTATTGATATATTATACTTCACAATAATATAAATAAAATACAATAATTATATCTTCGATGAAAAGCATTTAACATTTCTTTATAACATTATAAAACATAAAAGTTATAAGATTTAAAAAAAATATTCCATTATTTATAATAGTATAAGTATATAACTTTTTCTTATCATTTAAAAGTCGTTTGTCCAAAACTCTAAACTCAAAAAATGTTAGTTAAATATGTAAATATATAATATAATTAAGGCATGGTTTTATATTTTCGCTTAATGATTATTATTACAGATAGACATTAAAGGATTTTGTTTTTAATTCGTCGAATTTAATTATCAAAATTCATAATTAGTTTACTAAAAGATAAATTTTACGGAGGAGAGTTCAGATTTGTGGAGAAAACCTATGCCATCATTTATGTAGAAAATTAGGTGTTCTTAGTCATTTACAATGCTCTAAAATAAGCCACAATGATCAGACCCCCCCTACATATCCCCATATTTATGCTCCTGAGCTTTGGATTAACGAAAATTAATTTTTTTAATGGAATCAGGCAGTGATACAATACAATACAAAATTTAAATGCATTAAACGAATTTAAATATTAAATTACATTAATTTACTGAATAAATAAAAATTGTTTTTCTATAATATTATACTTTTTAATTATAGTGATCAACTTGTCTAACATAATATAATTAATTCATTAAGTACCTAATCATAAAATATATATTATTTTTTCGTTAAAGAAGTAAATAATATTATATAATGATTACGAAATAATGCTAATGCACATTATTTTCAAACAATGATGCATTTTACAATATTTCTTAAGTAATGATGATAATTCCGTCCTTTTTCAGCCATAATCGAAAAAATATTTATTGAATGTGTTTGTTGAATTAGAAACGGGCCTGCGTTGTAAAATTGATTTATCTATAACCAGTACTACCAAATATAATGTCGACGATCGTACAGTATAAGTAAAAGATAGCTTTTGGTTCATCGATCCATCCTGCAGTGGCGTGACGACCCTAACATTTTTCAGAGGCTAGTCTATAATATTTCGTTCACCCAGTAGCACCAATAACCTGATAAAGGCATTCACTGTCATATTTGGAATTACCTGTCGTAGTTATTAATAAAATATTATAATAGTTGATCCTAAATCATTGCCTATTGGTTCACCCGCCGCTCTTTAAGAAACTTAATGATACTATATAGTAGGCGTATGTATACGAGCGTACTGCGTGTCTATGTGCTATAATATACTATATAAGTAAGCGTACAATTTTCAGTGCACAATGTTCAAAATATCTTGTGTCTGCAATAAAATTAGTGAGGAATATAGACAATATAGACAATATAGACGGAATAGTTTGGACTGTTGGGAATACGTATAGAATTGATTTTATAAAATGTTCCTTGTTTATAACAAAAACACTTTTTTTTATCAAATTAGACATATTAAGAATTATCAATTTTAATGATAATAATTATTGTATTTATCACGATTGCGCGATGAGCGTTAACCTCTCGATATTATACAAAATTTCTTATTTTTGAGAGATTTAAGATTTATTAATGTCAGATATATCATTATGCTCAATACTGATAACTGATTATTAGTACCTATTGGTTAATGAAGGTTACTAGATTTTTGAACAAATTATAATGGGTGACGTTATTTTCAAATATATCTAAAAGGTTATATGGTCTACAATGTACGATTCACCGCCACATTTTTACGATTTTAGATGACTAATGTTAGACGCATTAGCTCATAAAAAAAACAATTTATAAACGAAAAAGACGAACTAAACATTTATTTTTTAATTCAACAAAATGTATAATTTATATAGTAAATTGTTTTTGATTAAAAATGTATTATTTTTTAAAAAATATATAACTAACTATTATTTCTAATATATACTCGTAACATATTATTTGTTATTTAAAAAAATATGTGTTATAATATAACTGTGTATCCCAACTTTATCTGGGAAAATAACTAACAACTATAAAATCTATAATGGCGTGTATCTAGTGTTTAGAGTATCTTTGGTTTTCTTTAGTTCACAGCAAATCCGCATCGCTTTGTGAACTAAAAATAAATATATTATATTATACATATAAGCTGGCTGAAAACGACCGCCGGCTCGATAGAATCAATATTGACCTCCGACCGAAATCGTTTCAGTCTTAACAGAGACACGTTCGAAACACAAATCTCGAGTGATCAAAATTTTAAATATAAATTTTTAACCGAATTACCGTCGCGCAAAGTCCTGTCTACTACTCGACACGAATAATACTTTGGCCGACACTCGTCGCACACACGAATAACAGACACGCGACCTGTACCGGTAAGACACATCGGCTGCTACACAACATATACGGACGACGTACGCCGGAGGAGATAACCCGAACACCCGTGTACCGCACATACCCGGACGAGCTTTAATAACGATATTAACGATATGGACAGCAAGAAACGACAAGTGATCTCCGTGCACGTAGGACAGGCCGGCGTGCAGATGGGCAACGCGGTGTGGAACCTTTACGGGATGGAGCACGGGATCGGCCGGGACGGCAGTCTGGCGGCCACGTCTGCTGTGAACGACTCGTGCCCGGCGGAACACTCGACGTTCTACAAGGAAACAATGGCCGGAAAGTACATACCGCGCACGGTCATGGTGGACCTGGAGCCGACGGTCATCGATCAGATCCGGTCGGGTCCGGATAGGGCCTTGTACCACCCTGACCAGCTGATATCGGGCAAGGAGGACGCGGCCAACAACTTCGCGCGCGGCTACCACACGGAGGGCAGATTATACCTGGACCAAGTGCTGGAAGGCGTCCGGCTGTTCGCCGAGTCGAGCGAGGGCGTGCAGGGTTTCATCGTTTTTCACTCGATGGGCGGCGGCACGGGCTCGGGCATGACCAGCCTGGTGGCGGAGAGCCTGCGCCAGGACTACTCGAAGAAGAGCAACCTGGAGGTACTCGTGTACCCGGCGCCCAAGGTGTCCACGGCCGTGGTGGAGCCGTACAACGCGCTGCTCGTGTCGCACAAGACGCTGGACACGACGGACTGCGCGTTCATGGTGGACAACGAAGCGATATACGACATCAGCGCCGGTAAGCTGGACGTAGAGCGGCCCATGTACCACAACCTGAACCGCATCATAAGCCAAGTGGTGTCGTCCATTACCGCGTCGCTGCGGTTCCCGGGCACGCTCAACGTGGACATCAACGAGTTCCAGACCAACCTGGTGCCGTTCCCGCGCGTCCACTTCCCGCTGCTGGCGTACGCGCCGTTCGCGTCCGCCCAGCGGTCCGCGCACCAACGGCCGCCCATCGTCGACCTGACGGCCGCGTGCTTCGACCCCGGCAACCAGCTTTTCAAGTTGGACGAGAAAGAGTTGGCCAACAGCAAGTACATCGCGTGCTGCATGCTGTACCGAGGCGACGTGGTGGCAAAGGACATCAACCACGCCATACGGCACATCAAGGAAACGAAGGGCTTGGAGTTTGTCGAGTGGTGTCCGACCGGGTTCAAGGTGGGCATCAACTGCCGGCCGCCCGTGGCCGCAGTGTCCCCCGACGACGAGCTGGTTGGCGGCAGCCGGGCCGTGTGCATGATGTCCAACACGACGGCCATAGCGGGCGCGTGGACGCGGCTGTGCCAGAAGTTCGACCTCATGTTTCGCAAACGGGCGTTCATCCACTGGTACGAGAGCGAGGGCATGGAGAAGGACGACTTCACCAAGGCCCGGGAGAACATCGAGGTCCTGCGGCATGATTACAGAGAACTGACGCCGTCCACGAGCACAAAGACCGACAAACAGTTCCGGGAACCGGTCGAACTCTCCGCCCGCAACCAATCGCATTTCCCGCAGGGCGACTTTGAGCTATCCAGGATCACCGAAATCTAATGTCCGATTTCCGGTCACATGAATCATTTTAACACAATTTTATCAGGATACGAATAAAACGTGATTTTTAACTCTTACATGCTTTATTTTTATGACTAGGCTTGTTATTTTGTGTGTAATCGAGAGGAAAAGAGTTGGTTTAAAATAGTTTATTTATATATAATTCGGTTTGCAATAAAAATTGCCCATGCAAATTTATTTTATTTAAAAGATTTAAATTAATTATATTTTTATCACATTTAAGTATATAACTAGTGCCTAGGGCTATAGAATGCATATTTATATTGGAAATCATAATATATAGGTAGATGCACATGAAAACGAAAAATTTTAATTAAATATTACATCGAAAAACCGTCGTTAGAACAGATATTTCACATATTATTAAATTATTTATAAACCATGATAAATATATATATATATATATATTATAATAATAAATTATAATATAATACTTAGAACACTATAGTAGTGCCGATGAAAGCTATTCTGTGGGAATATAGTAATACTGTACATTGTATGAGTTAAATACATTTAATTTACATTAAATGAAATATGAAAATTTTTTTTGTTAAAATTTAAAGGTCATAAACATATAATGTATAACCAGATTGCTATACTATTAGTCTATTATATACGTATGGAATATGAATATTTTGCGGTTACATGAGCATTGGGCGTCTATATTTTTTAAATTATTTTCAATATTGATTGTTATAATGTTATATAGATGATATCGTTCATATAATAATTATATAGTCATAATATATAGTCAGATATAAAAAAATTGTTAAAAATAGCTCTTGGCCTTTTGTGGCTTGAACTCTTGAACTCTTACACAATTGATATAATTTGTAACTCACAATATCTAATATCCTATTCAATTCAAATTATTTTTGAACCAAATACTTTTTATATTGTTAATTTATTTTAATATTTAACAAATCATTTCATAAAATATACAAACGTGGATAATAATTAAATTTGCATAATAGTTTTATTCACTTTTTTCTGTGCTACTTATAACGTACATAAACTTTTATCGAAAACAGCAATAGAGAGTAACAATATTATATAGTTAGTTATAAACTAACTTTGAAAGTTGTTGCTAAGTCTAATAATTTATAATATAAACTTAGCAAGCACTTAATGATTATATACTTATATCATGATTGTTTTCATTAATTTGAATAAAAATTTAATATAAATAAAATATGTGTTTCATGTATCAATTAATTATATTATTAGCCTGATTAGCCTAAAAATGCCCACTTTATGTGTAAAATAATTATAATTATTAACACGAATTTTTTTTTAATCATAGTATTTTAAATCACTATTTGTTAAACTTAAAAATTATTTATTTTTATAATGTAAAAACAAATTAGTAAATCAATAAATCAACTTCTTAATAATCTCTTTTACGGCTTGCAATTTGCATAATTATTAATCAAGTCATAAATTGAGAGATTTCGAGATCGTTTCAATAATCACAAAAGCTAAAATTCAATTTACACACGTATAGGTAAAATAAAATATTTTATTACATGTATATAATAATATGTTGACAGCGTTTTTAGACGTTGTATATTAAATAGTATATGTAAGAAAAACGAACTACAGATTTTTTACATTTTAATATAATTTTACGATTGTTTAACCGGCTTGGATATAATAATTGTAGATATAGAATGGACAACGAATCAAAATGTATCACGACAAAATAATATGTTTGTTGCAATCGAAAACAGAACGTAATAATAACAGTAACTATCGTTACTACTGTTATACGTTTAAAAAAAAAGGTCGGAAAGTAGGTAATGTTCTGATGTTTAGTATTGTGGCGAGGACGACCTCGAGCCTTGGCAAAATCTTTTTGTAACAGTAAAATATTGCACATATTATATTGTATAATATATATATATAATTCGAATTTAATACCAGTCAGTGTTGTCGGACAATGCGTCGGGGATGATCCCGGTCGAGAAAAATAAGTACAATACAATCGGCATATCGCCTTTGACCGAACATACAGTACTAAAAAAAATAACACACATACATTCGGCTTATCGAGATCCATATTCCTATCTTTCTATATATATATATAAACTTACCGTCAATGTCTTTCATTGTAAACGGTTTTTTTTTTTGTACAGCTGGGCGTTACGAATCGCATTCCGTTTATACTCGAACACCGGCCATTATCTACGATCACGTATAGACCGTATCCGGATGCAAAGTCACCTACTGTGCTAGGACTTTGACAAACACAAGGCCGATAATCCAACGTCGGCGCCGTAGGGACGTATGTCCGAAACTCTGCGGGAATTTTATATAAATAATAAAATTAACAGTAATAATAATCCGGATGTGAGAAGGTAACGGACGTTCCGAACGGTTTTATTTTTTTTCGTATCCTATAACATAAATTCGGTCGCGAAAATAAGATTTTTTTCGTATTTGGTGGAATTGTCTGTGTTTTCGGCAGTCTGTGAATTCACATTGTACACCTTCATAATATAATATAATGTCTGTTAATCTACTGTACAGGCGCCTACAATATTTTAAAAAGTAACTATAACAGTAGACGTTTTTTAAAGGAAACGACGCCCGTAAATTGATTGTTCGTCGCTTTCTAATCTGTCTGACAGTAATTCTTTTTTTGTTGATTCGAACACGAAAAAATGTTCGTGCAGATAAAAAAATAACCGGACGTACCTATATCAAACAATGTATGTACCAAAGTTATATATTCTACGGTTTTATATAAATCGTGCATTCTAGGGGGTATTTTTTTTTAAAAGAAATGTTTAATAGTTTCGAAAATTGATGCAATCACACACGCGATTATTATACTCTCTCAAATTATTTACATTTAAAAATGTTCTTAAATTTAAAAACTAAGATTTTGCACACTAGATATTTGGTCAAATCTAAGTATATGTAATCACTAACGTATTGAAACGAGGAAATAGTGTGAATAATTTTTATTTTTTACTAACTTATGTATAGTTCCACTTAGAAATTAAAATCGTTTTCAAAATACAACAATAAAACGTTAATTATAGCATTTGAATTCAATAAAATAATATGTAGGTACTATGTAGTACACCACTATCCTGCGAGTGACTTACTGGTTTTATTTTTAAATACGATTCCCAACCTCTCCTAGCATAAATATATGTTAATATTATAATGCAATATAGTATCTATTTTCAGTCAGTGTCGAGCTTTGTTACGTAAAACAAATATGCTCTCTTAACTCACATATTAAATTATTCATTTAAATCAAATAAATGAATAGAAGTATTTTATAATTTGTATCTACCCACTTACTCAATATCCCCCTCCTCCCGAGTTACGAGATTACGATGTCAAAATAGAAATGTTAACGATAATAGCCCTATCAATTTGACAGTAATGAATTTGGAGTCCTGTGTAACTAAAGGGAGTCTATAGTCTATAGTACGCTACCTCAACACATAGCATCGCATCTATAATAGTATTGTAACAATGTAACACTGGATACTGGCTTTTTTTAAGGAGAATTTTTATCTTATTATTTATTATTTGTATTAAAGTAGATGTATCATTGATATTCGACATTATAAAAACATATTTATGATTCTTAGATTTCCCTTGTGGATATAGAGAAAAAATATCAAGTGACATGTTACGTTCACATAATAAACCAATTTTTTTAAACTAATGCATTGTAATTAGTAATAATTACCATAAAGAACCCCTCCCCCACATTAATTTTCTATCTATGGCACTATAGGTTGTTTAGAAAATTAAAAGAAGCATGTACAGTGGCGCAATTAAAGTTCAAATCTTGGGGTTATACAAATATTCGAATCGCTTGCATAGCCGTTGGGGGTTCAGCACACTACATCTTACATATTATCAATATTAAGTTTACACTATTATTATATTCATGAAATCATTATTAGAAAAACAATTAAATATGTTTTATTGTATTGTATTTTATAATATTAAATTGTTTAACATAATATTCTATCCATGACAGAAAATGTGTTGAGTATTTTTTCCGGAACATTTTGCTTTGCTAGATCTCTCTAAATGTTCACAACACTGCAAAGTTAATAAAACGCTACAGTACCATAATGCTTCTCAGCCAATTTTTTAAACTTCTCATAGATGGAAAACTTCGTTCACAGGTTGAAAAACTGATAGTGAAGGTTACTGCAACCTGCATTAATTTATACAAATTAGAAATAGTTCTTTATTTATAATTTTTTAATATCATTTGTACTATTTTTTAAATAATTTTTTTCTTAGAAGTATTTCTGATAGTTCCCCGTATTCGACTTTATTATATTTTGTAATTATAAAATATGATAATATTTTTTTAAAATTTAAAATCATAAAAACTAAAAAAGGTATTAACATGAAATAAATTAACTGATAAATATAATTCTTAAAAAAAAGTCGGCAAGTGGGTACCGCTTTGCTGTATAATACGAGTAGGTGTTGAGTGGGTCATTTTCATGGATGTGTTAAATTTGTATTCAATGATATAAATCATTACATACGAAAAACGATTTTGAGCGAAGACTGTCTATCAGCCTACACAACTAAGTGTATTTTAAAATATTATTGCTATTAAAATAATTTATTTTACCATTAATACTATAGTAAGTTGAATTAATTTTTACAGAAAACAATACATTTAAAAATTTAATTGAGTTTATAAAATATAATAATATATTTTAAAAGTTTCAAGTTCCCACGAAAAAAAATTTAAATTACAACGAAATAACTAACATTATTATTCTTCATTTAAATATCTAATTTTGTCCAAATTTGAACTTAAAATATCTATAAAAATCAACCATGTAAATATATTTTTAGATTTTTTAGTTACAATATTAACTACTTACGATAAATCTTGCTTTAAATTTTAAATCCTTAGCTATTAAAATTGAACAGTTTATACATTTTTAACTAAAAAATAATTTACAAAATGTTCGATATTTTGATGAATTTTGGTCAAATTTAGAACGCTGTTATCGTTGACATAACTTTTGCCATCCGTGTGCAAGCGCTGTGTAGGGCCTGATCGCACATCTTTGTGCATGGCGTGTGGGCAATCAGGCCACAAGGTGAAAGACTGCACCAGCCCGGCGAAATGTGCACATGTGCTTTTACGGAGATCAAGGCAGAAAAAACAACTACTTCCGGGCAGCTCGATGTGTGAGGAGTTTAGAAAAGCCTCGAGGGCAAAAAGATAATTAATTTAGTTAAGTTTATGACTGTGGACCGAAGGCCGAATCAAGAGGGTTAGAGGCCCCTTATGTTTGTATGTTGTTAAAATAAGTTGTAAGAGTCTGCTGAGGGGTATTGTCCTGAAGCCGATTTAAGATTTATTATATGCTGTTTGAATAAACGATAAAGGTCCTGTTGGAAGTGATGTCTAACAATAGTTCCCACCCGGCTCTTTGTTTATAACCTGAAAAAAAAGTTAGTATTATTATTATTAATAATTTATTTATTATTATTGGCTATCGATATTTATCGTATATTATCGTATCGATTACGAGAATTATTATACTGCGTCAGTGTGAATATTATATTTATGTGTGCACGCGGAAAAAAGAGTACAAAGCGTAAGTACCGAATAAAGACATATCACGTACTAGGATTATATTATTAAAGTCGCGGGTGCGCGAAGGGTGTGTATGTCTGATTTTTTTGTACGTGTATAATACTAAAAATGTTATAATATAGGGTGATTCACCAAGCTTCCTCGCTATCTCTTTTTCTTCAATAATGCTCATTATTCAAAATCTGTTTTTTTTTTTTAATTTTTAAATGTATACATGTAAAGACCATATTTTCGAATGCTCGAGATTGAATGTATCATTTAATGAGTGTCCTGTAGTGATACAAATTTCTGTTTTTCAAATGAAAACCATTTGAACTACCCTTTTATACTTTAAATTATTCAGTGGATGTTTTTTTTTTTTTAATATTAATGTATCTAAATAAAAATTTGAACGAATAATCTCGGAGTTATTAAACATTTTATGTACTAAGGATAGTAGTTAATAGGTATGCTTATACCATATACACATGGCATAAATAAGATTATATAATGTAATATTTATAAATTATTTATTTAATATTCACGGAAAAATCTTAAATAAGAAATTCAATAAACCTAAAAAACGTAAGCATTGGTTGCTTTTTAATTGATTTACAAATTATAGTAAATTAGCTTTTATGCATAACCTTAGTCGGGCTAAAGTATAATAAGTCGGAAACTACTCGTTCAAATTTTGGTTTAGATGTATCAAAATGATCTGCTGAATAATTGAAATTAATACTGTTTTCATTTGAAAATCAGAAGTTTGTATTGCCAACAGGATACTCCTTAAATAGAATGAAAAAAACTCAAGAATCCAAATGTACAGTATTTCTACGTATATTTAAAAATTTCAAAAATCTTAATTATAAAAAAATGCATTACCTATTAAAGAAATCGCAGTCCCCAGACTTTGTCCGATTGAATCGAAAAACATTGCATAATTTACAATTAATTTGCAAAATATTAGCATATTTTTCGAATTGATCGGACAAAAATCGATGGAGGGGGAGAATTTTAAAGACATGCGAATCACCCTGTATCAGCGTGATGGCGGTGATGGGTAACGGTGGCGCTATACACATTATAATATAATATGTATGCATTATAATATTATTAGGTATGTATACGACGGCGATGACGGCGACGATAATGATTATAATCTTATACGTTTTATGATAATATAATACGCGTTGATAATAATAATTTATCAGCCGGTGAGTGACAGACGAGCGTATTTATTTCGTAATAATAATAATAATAATATATTTATACTATTGAGGAGGTCTCTCTTCCGAAATTGCGAACCACGCTTGTCACCGAAGCAAAGGTCTTCCGCGGGTCGACAGATATATATATATATATATATAATATTATAATGTGATATATTATATTATTATATTATACGCGTCGTCGTCTGTGAATTCCGTCGAATGATGCTCTTATTTTTTTTAATGGGCTCCACAAACGTCGTCGCACTCTGCGCGTGTATACCGACGATGACGATCACAATAATCATAATAATATTAAAAAAAAAACCACCCTCGTAAAAGGGTCGAATGAGATGTACGTGCAAATGGAAATCCATCATCACACCGCGCCACCGAAGGAGTAGGAGGCGAAAAAATAAATATAAAAACTCTTATTCAAATTCTCATTTCATCAAAAATATTTCATTTTTCAAATGACTATTACTCTACTTCGTCATCGTCTTCGCTTGCGCTGTCATCTCGGGCGACAAACGAATGATTGTCAACGGCGGCGGCAATGGATGTTTCCCGCTTCATTGTACCGCACGATACGTAATTTTTTTTATTTTTAATCGAAAACCCACCACACCACAGCCACCACTACACGGTTCTTCTTCTTCTTCAAAAAAAAACCACCTTTAAAATGTTCCATATATGTTTGTGCGAAATATAATATAAATTATTGTCGTAACCGCCTTCGCCACCGTCGTCTGTAGAATGCATAGCTCGAGCCTTGAATTGAGAAATTTCGCATTTTGATGTAATGCTTTATAATATAATAATTCCTTTGGTCGGCACCGGATAAAAACTAAAAATTTTATTTTTTGGACGATTCTACTGATAGACAGGCAAAACTATTTTAAATTTAAATTATTGTTATATTTATGACAGTATGTATACCTACTATAGCAATACACACCTATTGCTCTATTAGAATTGGAAATATCTTTTATTTTAGTTATAATTTTAGCTAGTATCTCTACAAAATATGTTTTTAGGGTGTCCAGAAACATGATTGATAGAATGTCAAAGTCTCATAACATGTCATAAATATTATTATTTTTATATTTTCGTGTTCGAGCGATCAGTTTTATTTCATATGCTTATTTAAAATTATAGTTATATAAATTTGAAATTATTCTATTTAATATTAATACAGTATTATTTTATTGGAATTTTTTAAGACTTATAGTTAAATTTTAGATGCTTTTTAATATCTACTTATAATAATATTTCTATTTACTCGTTATTCATAAATCGTTTTGTTTACTCCAACGTCATCTCTAGTTTTTCTTCTTAAAAATTTGATAACTTCTAAATGGATTTTTTGAGAACGTAAAGAAGAGTTTCTCAGGATTAGTGTTTGGTAATCATTTTTGAGTATTCATAAAATTTGATTGGATGTTCCAAAAGTTTAGGAAATAGATTATGAAATTCACCAAATTGTTTTCCTTTTTTGAAATACACTATTTCCTCAAATTCTTACCATTTTTTTTTCAATAATAAATAGTTTAAATGGAAGCTACTTTCTAAAAAACGTTGCTCACCAACATCCGTTTTTCAATTAATTGAAATATGACTGATGTACTTTGCACATATTTTTCAACCGATCAGTGATAAATTTGGATAGGTATTGTATGACCAAAACAAATAATGAATGAATTCGGTCGACCAATATTTTGGCCTAAATTGTAATTTGTTTATAATCTGACATTTTCAATAATGATTAACCTTCAACCGACGAGAGATAAAATATTACAATATATATTTTATTATGATTTTGGATCTGTTGTGTAAAGAAAATAATTCGTTTATTATACATCGTTCATATAGGTCACTGTTTATATAAGGGGCATCACATCTTGAATAGTACATCATATATTTTGAAACCTATATCTTAAGGTATCTTATTGTTTTGTATTTTTAAAATTTTATATTTCAGCTTTCTCATACTAATATTTATATTAACAAAATTAATCGTTTGAACTAACTCAAAAATTGTTTATATCTTTTAAAGTAAACTACGAGTATTTACAATTTGAATACCATATGTATATGTATTACTTGACACAATGTCACCTTAACCCTATACCTCTTTCGTCTATGCGACATTTATATGGACATTCGCCTAATTCTTTATAACTAAAACTAAAGATTCGTTCGTTCGGCGTCCCTGTTGCTGGTACATTGACTAATTAAAATGTTCAATACTGAAATGTAATTATTTCCATCGAAACGTAAATTTAAAATCTATATAAATGATTTTAATAATTTAAATACTAAGTTAGTAATTACTGGTAAATAAATACAAGTCATTTTATCGAAAACTTAAATATTTAACACTTCACCGGTATAAATTATGCCTTGCTTGAATAGTATAATAATATTTAAATTTATGAAAATGTATAATCAGAAACAGAAGTCTCAGGATGTTAATAATTAAATAATTATGCTTTGTGCATCTATACTTTTGTCGCTAACTATGTATAATATAAATATTGTATAAGAAGAAAATAATATAGTCTTCTCGCTTTTAAATTATTTTAGACACCGTTGCATGGAAAGTTGGAACAATTTTCACGGATGAGATTATTTTTGTAAATTGCATTAACATCATTTCCAAGAATTTTATGATAAATTTTAATAAATGTGTATATTTCCACAAACGCTGTACAATGAAAGAATCAGTATACGAATATATTACATATACATATTTCATTATAATATACTTTATGCATATTAAAATATGGTATAATATTATAATATAGTCATACATTTATGTAATATACATTTATATAATATTAATATACATTTATAAAATCAATGTTTGTATCTACCAACATTGTCTTGATTCCAACGAAATTGCACTTGAATGAGATCAGTAGAATAAACGACAAACTCATATATTGATAATGTCATAATGTTTGTAAAAATAAATTTGCTATCACATTTATTTTGTTTCTGTGTTTTTTATTAATTAAAATAATTCTGAACCAATTCAACGGAATATAATATATTATACTTATTAAATATTAATTTATTATGTTAGGTTAAAAATTATGTTAAAAATTATGTCCTCAAGATGATGGGCACTTCTTCTCAAACACTCTTCTAGCACACTTCGTATATTTTCCACTAAACGGTGTATCTCTTCCAAAGGCGTACTTTTAAGGTGTGCGAATGACTTTTTCCGTGTAGGCTTCTTTTTTAATGCTGAACCCGTTTTTTTAAAGTTGGTTATCCATATTTTAATATCCTTAGCCGATGGTACCAAATCATGGCGTTTAAGATTAAAATGAAGACGAAATGAACGCTATGCGGCTATGCTGTGGGGTCATTATTTTTGTAAAACGTTTTTATTCCATAAGCAGGTTGTTCACCACTCCACTGTTCCATGTTTACTAAATGGCATATTGTCTTTGAACTAATAATATTTAGTGAGAATTCTTATCTTAATTAAGACTGAGAAAATCTATTTTTAAAATCAGCCGTTTCAGTGTCTCATTTTGTATTACAATAAATAAAAAAAAATGATTTCGGGACTTGCTTTATAATGTCCATCTCTGGCTCCTAGACAAAAATCCTAATGCACGTCTATGGTTTTAGGCAAGACTGGGAATTAACGAGTTAAAAAGTTAAAGTTAAGATACTTTTAACTAAATTACTTAACGAGTTACTTTTATTTTCATAAGTAACTTTTAAATTAACGAGTTTGATTTTTTTTAAAGTAACTTTTAACTTATCGAGTTAATAATAAAAGTCACGTTAATTTATCTAATTTGTCTAATACAAATTTCATAGATTTAAAATTATATTTTGATTTATATAACTTATTTTTATATAAAAAAAAAATAATAATAATTTTTGTTACGAGTACATAACGGTAAGGTTTAATATATTATATAATGTATACTGTATAGTATTAAGTTGTTATAAGTAATAAATTATAATATTTTAATTGCTAATTCACAGAAAATATACTTATATAATATTATTACTAAACAGAAACGTTATAGGACTATAGGAGTAATCATAGAGGTTTTGTTGAATTTTATAATTGATTGAAGTATGTACCTACTGTAATTAATACAAATACATAGATTTCTAAAAAAACAGTAAGACCTCCATTATATTATATTATTTGTTAAGCTTTAATAGAAAAGTATGATAATTAATTTTACATGAAAAAAATAACTTATTTTAACTAAGTTAAGTTACCTTTTTTCAAATTAACTTTTAACGAGTTAAATAAAAAAGAAAAGTTACTTTTAACTTTAAACTTAACTTAAATTTTTCTATATTAACTTAACGAGTTAAAAAATTAGTTAACTTGTTCAGTCTTGGCTTTAGGTATGCCGGGACCTTGATTTATAGGTAGGTAGTATTAATTAGGTATACAGGCGCGACTAGGGGATATTTAGAGGTGCTTCAGCACTCCTAATTCTATTTTAGAATCCCTGGATCCTGTTATAAAACACCAAAAAATAATCTTAGAAAACAGAGGTTTCATTATTTTATATAGGATTTATTTTTATTTGACGTTTTTATTAAAACAAGTTATTTAAAAAGAAGATTTTTCAAACTTTAACAAGTTATTTTAAATTGCAGTTACAATTCCAATAAGTTCTGCAACGTGTGAACATAGTTTTCCAAGCATGCAACAAATTAAATATTATCTAAAAGGTTTATATTTAAAGTATTTAAAGGAATGTTGTGTGATTATATTTGTTATAACTTGTAAAATATTAGGTAAATAAATATATTGTGTCACAATAAGACAATTATTTAGGTACGGGTATAGGGTATTTACCTACGGGTTAGTGAGATAGGAATACATAATTTTAGCACCACTAAAATGTTGGTCTAGTTGCGCCTATGATTAGGTAGGTATAATATAAAACATGGTAATAATATGGTGTGGTACGCGGTAATGAATATGCAAGCAACATGTATTATGTTATGTAAGTGGCAATATAGGTGCAGGCAAATGTAACAACAAAAAAATGTAAATTTTATAGTGAATAAATTCATAACGAAATGAAAAATAGATAAATATTTGGCGAACGAGACGTCATGTATATATTATATTATGCAGTCGGAACAGTTTCACTTGGATGATCTCTTAAAGTGTTTTTTACATGCGCGTGGCCGGCATTTTCTGTAATATTAAAACGTTCCGGGCCATTAGTTATGGGCAGTGTCTAGATTTATGAAAACGATAAAAATGACAATACTGTTTAATGTAATGTCGTACTCGTATTGTAGTATATGTTATTATTATAATACAATATTTTGACAAAAGAATACGTCAATACGGTCTTATCTATTGTTGCGACTGTTTTAAACTGTTTATACGGCTGCACACATTTCCTGGAAGTGTATACTGTGTAATAAATAAAATAACATTGTATATATATATATATATATATATATGAAAAAAAAAATACAAACAAACGAACAGAAACACAGTTTATAATATATTATTATTGTCTTCTTTGGTTCTCACCTCAGCTCCGAACGAGAACAATAATAATATGTGGGATGAACTTGTTTCTTACAAGCAGGAGTGCAGCAGGACAATGGACGGGTTAATGCTATTTGCTCTCGGCGGAAAAATAATTAAGACCTCGTTACTACGGTATTCATTCAGTTTCTAGACTACATGTACTTATCTCACCGGAACAGATGCGAGAGTATTCGACTTCGATTACAATCGGATAATCCCGTTGTTGTATTACAATGGAAATTGGAATATAACACCTGACCAGCGTGATCCTGTTCTAATCTTCTGTTTACCTATAATGCCTATAATACCTATGTAGTCCGGTGCGGCCTCAGAAAAGGAAATCATTATAGGCACGTGAGTGACGAAGTATACGATCAAAGCTTTAAATGTATAATATTGTTATGAATTCACGATATTAGGGAAATATAATAGAAGGTACCTCAACGCTATGTTACACAGCTTACAATAGATATTTTTTATTTTCTGTTTACATTAATATATCACTAAAAGTCACAAAATTAAGTATACAATTAGATATTATTATAGCAGTAGCCCAGTGGTGTGTGAATTTTAGTAAGTTCCAAAAAAACACAACTACAAATGTAAATTATAGTTTAAAAAGAAAACTTAAATTAACCAATAGGAATTTAAAAATTAACATTTATTAAAACTTAAATCAGAATAAAAGTTTTTATTTTGTATATTTTGACATTTTCAATTTTAAGGCCATTTTTTTCATTCTTGGATTTTAGGGGCTTAGGGCTATAAATACTAAAATCCGTTTTTTTAAAATTGTAGATTTTAGATTTTTTTAAGATTTTAGCTTTGTAACGTGCTAACAAGGATTTTATTCATTAAATCGAATATTGTTAATCGTATGTTATCGAACGAATCCGTATGACACAAAAATCGAGATTACAAGTGGCGACGGAAAATTAAAAATGATCTTAATTCTTTTTTAAGTCCACGTAGACGATTTAAAATAGTGCAGCAGTACTGTAAAACTTTTTATAAAATGTAATTAAAAAATATTTTTTGGTTCAAAACTTGTTAATAAAAAATTTAAGTGACATTTATATTCTTATTGGTACATTATTTTAGATGTATAGGGTAAAAAATATTTTTTATAATGTTATTATAAATAATATCATTATATTGTGTCTTTGTGCTAACAAAAAAACGTTCGGTAATACAGAAAATCAGTTTCTAAAAGTATTTATAGCTTAATGCTTCTAAGTTACAACTACTACATAAAACCATAGTCACCCGCGCGTCTTAACTACATACGGCCAAAATTACTGCAATGATAATTGCCGTGTAATGCCGATATATTGTATGGCATACGTACCTAAATAATAAAATAATTTATTTTTTATAATTTTTAATATGATATAATCTACAGATAATGAAGTAGGTATATTATGTCTAAAATAAAAAAAACCTTTATAAAATCATGAAATAGTGCCAATTGATATTTTAATTATTAAAAAAATTTATTTTTCTTCCTTTTTAAGCAACATGAGGCCGCTTACCTTCCATTCTTGCTCCAACCGCACCCACCCGCGACTGTATTATAACAATATGTAAAGCCGAGTTCCCAGGACTCGCGTATTTAACGAATATTCACTATTCGTTGACATTCGCACCTTCTTGAGGTTTTTCGGTAATGTGAAGCGAGTCAAATAATATAATATTCGTAAAATATATGAATTGTGGGAATGGCCCACTGTTGGCTATTCGTGTGATTTGACTATTAGATAGGTATTCGAGACAGTTAGGCGTATATACGATATTATAATTCATTTCAAATATAAAATCCAATGTAGACATTTAAACTGTTATTTAAAATAGTGTATGCAAAATAAAGACATTTTTTTGGAATTGGTATATTGTATTTGAAATACGAAGTACAAAATGGTTAATTTAAAATAATATATAAAATGATTAGGTGGTAACTATTGATAACAATAACATATAGTTAGTTTATAGTAATGTAGAATGATAAATCAAATACATGATTACATGAAACATTAAAATATAATTAATATATGTATACACTTTACAGCATAAAATGAAAAAAATATTTATTTGTTAAGACGTTAAGTAACCACCAAAGCCCAAAGGTAACTATTGTTAATTAAGAAAAGGCTTATAAATACGCCCTTATTTTTTAATTTATATGATAGCACATAATTACTATTGGTAGATAAGTATTCAATAAATTACATTATAAAACACAAAATATAATTTTATGAGTATAATTTGCTGACTAGTAACTAATAAACTAATTTTAGTAAAAATTTAAAAAAGTGCGTGTGGCGATTACGAGTGAAATTAATTTTGAAGAAATTAAATTGATGACAAAATAATCACGATATTTGACATTTGAATAGTGATAAATCCGATAAACGAAAATAGTAAAAAATTAAAATGTCGAAAAATGTTTACAACATTCATCATACCAATGAATAATGATAAAAAAAAATTAATATTATCATTAATTTTTATCTTAGCCCACACGCAGCACACTCGCGACGTATTGTGAGGGTTAAATTATTTAATTGCAACCGGACAAAATGTATGGCTATCACGGTAACATCTGCAATATATTGTCTTAATTTTGTAAATGTTACCTAAATCTGTCGAAAAACCCGTCGGTAGAACTCTGTCATGACGGTAAATTTGTTGTGTCTACCTTCATTAAAAAGTTTCACTTCAAAAATGTTTAACATTATTATATTAGTATAAATAATAACGAATTATTTCAAATGAAAAATGCAATGTCGTGACCGAATATCAATTAAAATGTAAAATACAACTTGAAAATGTTTATACCTAAAATGTAAAAATATATTAATTTGATAAATATATTATTTAAAATGCATAGGTTCCCATTATTTTGCCCAAGCGTGTTACTTAACAATAAGCAAGTGTCGACGATCAATCAATAAAACATTGTGATAAATTTTGATTAGTATCGTAATGGACAATGGTGTTTCAATCGATACGTCGATTAATGTGTATACAGTGATAATAAAAATACAAATTATGTGTTGAGGGAGGCGCCCATCTGTCAAAATCTAAAAGGGTGACATAAGCGTATAATCCCCTCGACTTTCGAGAAAACAAAAATTAGCATACAAACGGAAACAAGAATACAAGGTCCGCTTTAATTATTAAAAGGAAGATAAGTAGATTTAATAAATAATAATAGATAATAATATTAACCGTGAGACCCACTATCGGGTACAATTATTGGGAGGGGGGAGAGAAACAACTTGAATTACATAAATAAGTACGATCAAAAAAAATGTTCTACACGTTTACAAATTATTACAATTATAGAACATTTCAGGTATTAATATTCAAAAGTCACAATAATTTTGATAACATTTTACGTGTAAACAAAGAATAATAATTATTTTCAAACTATATTAGTTAATTTGTTATTATTGTTCAATAATTATTAATTTTTAACATTTACTTGCAATATTCCACAAAACATTTGGTACCTATATTATTATTATCTATACGAAATTGCTTTTTTTTTTTTTTTTTAAATAAACGGGGCCTGTAAATTCGTGGCTCTTCCCTCGTAATGTTATAACCATTTAGGACGTAACCCAGGTAAGATAAAAATAATAGTTATTACGTACGTTACATATCATAATATTATTATATTTCATAGAAAATTACCAAACATATTTATAAACAATAAACTACTATTTTTTTTTACTTTAACTGTCAGCATAAAATCAAATCGTTGTCTATTTGTTTAGTACTTTTATAACCAAAGCTTATAAACGTTATATTAACGTTATGATTATAACACGTATAACAAGAAACGATTGCGATTTGTAAACGTAATTAAAACTGAAAATGGTAAAGAAAAATAATTAAATACCACAAAATATAATACAACAATTAATAAAATTTATAGTATATCATTAAAACAAATATAACTCAAAACGTAATTCATGGAATATCATTAAACAAAAAATAACGCAAAACGAATTAATTTAAAATCCATTTACTTAAAAGTTATAATATTGGATGAGTAGAAATATTTATTCCACGTGATTTAGCAATCAATTTTATCAATCCAAGAATTTATTATATTCCGTATTTGGGCCATTCCCCGCATTAGATATTATTTTTAACGATAAACGATAAACGCGAATGCTGTACAACGTTTTACTTCTAAATAACGTTACGCGAAATTTTGTTTTTAAATGCGTGCTCTGATTTTAATAGTTTATTCAATAGATTTTATTGCTACTCTATAAAATAGATTATCGAACTACACGTTTGTCGGATTTGTAATTAAATTAAAATTAAATACAAATTAAATTTGTAATTTGTACTAAAACAGTAGTTATATAGTGTCTCACTATCTACTGCGTGTACTTAATTACACAGTTAAACAATTTTATAACTTTCCTAAATTGTACAACAATTCAACAGATAACAATTGCTTATATAATTTTTAAAATAAATGCATTCCAGAAATTACATTAATACAATCTGAAATAGTAAATTAAAAAAACAATTTAAATAAGTTGCAAATTAAAAAAAAAAAATTGGAATGGAACTATGAAATCTATATTTTTAATTTATCGATATACATAACTTATTATTTTTAAATATTCAATTAATTTATTATCTTATTCAATAAAAAATTTAACAATAAGATTATAAATCGACAACAGACTTTTAACTAGTTCACTAACCAATCATACTGAAGTAGATAAAAATTATATTTAAAAGCATAATATAATTCAATATTTTATCATGTTAATTCATATACAATTTCTTTATATTTTTTAATAAATAATTAAACAAGGTAAATATTTTGTGTAATTAATTATCTAATTAATATTACGCTTACATTTGAATATGTTTTTAATCAAGTAGGTACTAGATCTAACTTAATTGATTCCAATATAATTAAATATTATGATTTATATATTTTTTTTAATATAATTATAATAATTTGACAAATTTCATGTTTTTCATGTTTGTGATTTTATATAATTTAATAGCTTTTTTTTATATTATAGTAAAAATAATATAATATTATGTTCAATATACATATGACATTTTATTATATATTATTATTAATATATATTTTTGTTTTGTTTCATTACAGTTTGAGGAAATATATAAATAAATTACACTATTTCGTATTAATGTATGAATAAATAATTAGAAAATAAACTTTGTCATTTTAGACAATTTTCAAAAAGACACTCAAGTATCAATGAGTGACGACATCTACTGACATTTAACAAGTTAAAGCCTTATAATTATTCCGCTAGGTAGCGCCCTGCAATCGAGGAAACTGCAAAATGTAATGTTCTTTTACCACTTTCGAATTTCAAATATATAAATTCGTAACGCTAAAATAATCATACTTTTTATAAAAAAAAAAAAATATGTATACATTAGAACGACAACAGTGGACGCAGTGTGCTGGTGTATTTAATGGTGACGATATTGTACTGATTGAATGTCCGTAAATATAAAATGTACTTATAAGTAGTAATTCATACGGTAATAAAATAATTGTAGTATTTAATAGATATACGTCATGAATACGATATATTTTTACCATTTAAAAAAAGGGGACTTTCAGAGGCATAGATAGTTTAGTGATGAATCCAAAACCATTTTCAACATTAACATTGTGACGTTTACTACTGGACGTGTGCGATGAAGTCGTGAGCTGTGTTGCCGGTCGAAAGTACACATAATTTTACAGCTCTGATTATAATATAAATTATAACAAGCATTGTAACCTAAATGGCTTAATCGTGATAACTCATATACCTACCTACATATTACGATTTACTTAATTTTGAATACTTGAATTATTAAAAATTATAATGTATCACAAATAAATAATATTGTGTTTTTTGTACAATATTCGCCATTGATATATTATTTATATTCATTTGAATAATAACTTAGAGCAAACTGTAAATTGTAATAAATGTCGGTTACTGGCTAGCCACATTATAAGTACATATAATACTTCAGATTTAAATTGTATATTTTATTTATTTTATACAAGCAGGTTCTGAAACCACGACATGATTTAATATTTAAATTGTATAAACAATTTCAGACTTTTAAAAAGGAATGAAAAACTATGGATGAGGAAAGGGTTATTTGTAAATGGGTTTATAAGAACAATATTGAAAGATTTGTTTCTTTATTTTGAGAGATCATTTTACGTTAGCCAAACGCTGAATGATTAAACCTTGAAATTTGAAAATATTTATTTGCTAATAAACACGCAATTATATAATTAATAATAGATATATAGATAGTTTAACAATATAATATAATAATCCTCCTTTTCAGTAAAACTGTATGTTGTTTGTATCTTAGATCTTATATTATAACTTTGTCTTAATATGTTGGTGATTAGACACATTATTTTTACTACTTTTTAGCCTAACAATATTACAGATACTTAAAATGCTCAAATTTTATTTTTAAAACATGTTAAAACTCTTGAGGTACTGAGTTCAAAGTTTTATTTTTGGAAATAATAATTAATAATGTGACTATGTGAGATCGTATTTTCGAAAATGTTGATTAGCTTAATAGTTTTGTAAATAGTAAATACATTAAATTATTTTGCTTTCGCTGAGTTTCATACACAAGCAATAAACAACCATTTCCTACTAAACCTATAGTAAAAATACTAAAAAATCTATAATCTATATTTTCAGATTTAAAATGGAATGCAATGAATGCATGTGCATAATTTTGTGATGTTTTACAGATTTTATTGGCGAGAATTGAAAGTGAATTTAATATTATATAATTTTATTATTATTTTTAGAATTGTATTATTTGTTGAATGTCACAACGCTTAACATTGACTTTTGTTCATAAAAAAATCTATATAAGAAATATTATTGCCAATGAAATAGGATTGGCTCAGATGCGATAACGACTCAATGTAATTTAATGTCCATTCATTTTTCACACGGGGACAAGCTTAATAATAACGAACGACGAATATTTTGGCCACATAATACTTTTATTTTATCGAACACCTCCAACCCCATGAAAAGTCTCGTTTTATTTTTTGACTAGACTTATATTTTATTTCCTTTTTGCATTATACTTATTTTTATTTCAAACATTTCGTAACGGGACTTTTAATCAACCTAGTACGAAGTAAGTAGAATGTCATTATTCGGACTTTTTCTCTCCCTCAGTTGACCCACACACAACGTAGACAAAAAACAAATTGTATCTGAACTGTTATTTAATTTTATATTCGTCGTTTTAAACTAAAAAAAAAAAAAAAAAAAAATGTCAACAATCTTAAACGATTATCGCCTTTTCGGAGACAATTTTTTTTTTTGACACACCTAACCAAGCACTAACAAATATTATAATTTCTACAGATATAGTATGTTATTTTACGCGGAAATAACACAAAATCTTTTTTTTTTTTTTTGTTTTGTGAAAGCGTTTCGCCTATATCGCCCGAATGTGCGGGTCGCAGAGTGAAAACAATAATACCCATTGCGCTAAAAGCAGACATCGTCAATGTCAGTGTTGTTGACGACAACGATATCGTCAACAGCAACAACAACAATAACAATATCGATAATTTGACACGACAGACACTCGTACAATATTAGATGACATCTGCGGACAATAATTATAAAATATATTCCTCGGCTGTCGCATTCAATCCGCCCGCGACGCGCGCAGTGTACAAACACGCGCCGGGCCATTTTTACGAGTGTGTTTGCCTTTGCACCACTGCTCGCCGTCGTTTTATTAAGAGCAAATCTAATAGACGCGAGCGCGATAAATACACATTTTTATTATACGGCGGCCGTGCTGTGTATACAATAATACAATGTCAATATTGGCCGGATGAAATGGGAATGGAGCGCGTCTCCGTGTGGACCAATCTGCCCGCAAAGCGATTTCGTGTGAATTATACGATCGGTACGTGTCAAAATACTCGCGAAATATACGCACCACGCGCCGAGTAAATGACCTTAATATTGTAGACAGTTAATGTTCTTATATTATTTATTTATTATTGCCGTCTTGGCCGTCGTTGGGTTTCTGTACCTATACGTATTATCGCAGTCGTTTATAATTCTACGATACTAAACACCGATTGGTATTCTCGGCCGTCCATTCGTCTCCGGGGAGTCTAGATGGTAGTTGGTAAAAAGTATAAAAATTAATCAAATTTATACTTAAAATGTACCGTGTAGCAGTATGAAAATAATAACGACATTTTTCAGGGTATGTAATAAAACCAATAATTCAATGACATTTAAAATATATTTTTAATTTACAAACAAAATGAAAAATGTCATCATTGTTAACAAATGTTCATCCATAGATTTTTCAACCAACAACATTTTTTTTTTGACAGTTATATACAATACAATTTGATATTACCTGTGGTCTGTATACAGTTAAAAAATACTTAACTATTACGCTGACTGCTGATATATGTCTCTCTCGTGTATATAATTTTGGTTGTATATCTTGCAGTGGCGGTTTGAACTTTTTTTCCCTTGAATCATATTTAATATATTTACACCGAGGTACGCCACCCACCCTAAAAAAATGTTCACTGCTCTTCAAAGAGTAAATTCTTAGGTTGTAAGTGATTAAATAATGGGTTCTTAATTGGTATATACAGTAAATCATTTAAGCAAAAATTCAAGCAATAAGTAACAACTATTTTTGTAATAACTTACTAATTATAATACTATTGATGAAAGAATTAATAAATTCAATATTTCTATTCAATTCTTTACTACGCTTTAGCTTAAGGCACAATTGTATATTACTGTGCGGGCCGGGAGCATATAATAGTAATATGCGCATCCGGACACCAACTTATTTGCTTTACCCACCAACACCTAGGTCTTAAAAATATGAAGGACTAGCAAGGGTGTGTAGTGGTGTAATAATTCGAACAATAGTGATCGGGATCACTGGGCAATTACTGTCGATTATGTAGTGTTTGTTGTGTAATTGTGTGTAATTGTGTGTGTGTGTGCAAACAATTAAACTAATACTAAAGAATGGTAACACGGTTTCTGGTAGGTGAGTGAGTTGTTGTATAATACACGATATCAGTAATAATGGTACAAAGTATATAACAAATTCACAGCAACACAAAGGTATAAAAAATATTATAATAATAAAACACAGCCCTTGTGGCTAAACAAGATAAATATAAGATTATAAATGTATAGCCCTTATGGCCAAACAGAACCGAATGATAATATTGATAAAGGCAGCTGTTAGAGCTGTAGCTCTTATAAATCAGTATAAGTATAAATGATAGTAATAATATATATTATAAAAAGGCACGACCCTTATGTTCGAACAGAATGAAATATATATTGACGCAGCTAATAGAGTTGAGGCTCGTATAAAAATAATAAATATAAAAATAATATGCGGCTCTTCTGGTACAACAACTCAAATGTGTAATAAATATAAAAAAATAATAAAGAAAACTCACAGTTGATGGAGCGCAGACTGGCCAGACTGGCTGATCCTGTGCTATATAATTATAATAAATAATATAAAATTAATAAATAACAGTATGTGATTCTCACAGTGACGATTAGCACACACAATTGAAAATGATAATAAATGCTGCGATTCGCGCACACACGAATCAAGAATATTACAGTTATATAACGGCAATTAACGCATACTCAAACAACAATAATATAATAAATGGCTCATATGGCTCTCACAGGTAAAAAATATAAGTTAATGACACCAAAAAAAATATAACAATATCACTTTTACAATTTTAGCAAAATAGAATATAATATTATAATAATAATAAATTGCCGCACGCCGCGTTGGTCATCACATCACACAACCTACGGTAAAAGACAGAAATCATTGCGGCCGTGTTAAATAATACTGACGGAGCCGGCTCGGCGGCGTGCGATAACGCGCTATTAATCTACATAATAATATTATAGGTAAAGTGTATAACTCATTGGACACATTTAAATACGTACAAAAATAAAACAATAATTACAAACAGGTGTTTGTGATTGTGTGTGTGTGTGTGTGTGTGACCAGTTGTCTCTCCGTAACCGATATCGTATAATATCGTATACTATTTACTTATTTATTAAATTATTATGTTGCGGCGGCAACAGTTATCGCACGATTTATGCAGAATACCTACACGTGTACGGGTAAACATTATATTTATAATTTAATCATCAATCGTTAAAAATCATTCGAATTACATTTTCCAACCATAGGACACCTACCAAGATTTTTGTGAATCACGTGATTCAAATATACCTCCTTCGGTCCGCCACTGGTACCTTGTACCGATTAGCCAGCTCATTAAATAGTTCAAAATTAACTATACTTTTTAATTATAATTAACAATTATGAATATTACAACATAAGTCAATTATTTGTAAAAATAGGTAATGGTCGAACTGCATTAGGGTACATAATAGGTGTTTCAACGAAAATACCATGCATGATCGGGGTTAAACGTTTTGAAAACACTAATTTATCTTCCCACTTACAGGCTTAAGACTGACAACGATTTTAATAATCGGCGTAGTTAAAAATATGTTTTTATAGACCTATATATAATTATGTTAATATAATATAATATGTCACCGTGAAGCCCGATTACTAGGTGCTGAAAGTCATAATTTTATTCGGGCATTTACTAAACATGCCGTGTATATTCTAGGATGTATAAATTGAATTAGTATAAAAGCTGAATTATACATGACAGATTAAAATCAAGCAAAATGTTATGTTATTGTCATCGCTCAGATATGGTTTTATTACTTTTATTACAGAGTAAGTCTGACTGTTTGGATTTTATTTTTATATAATAGTATCATAATTCTATTACTGTGTAATGTGTTGTGTGTGTAATTGTATTGAATTAGACAATGTAATTTTTTAATTTATTGATACTATTTTATTTAATTTGATTTAAATTTGCTTAATATTAAAAGATTGTATGAGGTTTTAAATCCAATAATTAAAAAGGTGGGCAAGTGAGTACCGCTCTGCTGTACAATATATCTGGAGTGGATCACTTTCATAGATGTGTTAAAGAAAAAAAAATTGAAAAAACCAAAAATTTCTTAGGTCTACAATTAGCTCAAAAATTGTCAAAATATTTTTAAATTCTTTTGGTGAATAGAAAATGATAATTTAAACATTGTGTGAAAATTTTAAGTATCTTGAATTTCATCAAAATAAGAAAATCGCTCCCGGAGAAAACAGGTGAATATCCAATGTCTAATTTCAAACGCTTATAAAATATTACTTTAACTTTCCGGTATATATATATATTTTTTTTTTGAGAAAGGTAGAAAGACTTATAGAGATTCTTGTGTTGAATTTTTAAATCTTAGATTCGAATTGAATAATTTTTATGAGTATCCTAATTAAAAAAAACTAAAAAATGTCATGATTTTTACGTATTTTATCGGAATTTTAACTTTAGATGTTTATAAAAACCTATTAGAGACTTATACTCAACTTTTGTTATTTTCTTAATTTTCAATTACAAGTTATGAAGAACATTGTATTACGTTTTTATTTTTTTTTGACTGAATGATAAATTTTTTTAAAAACTATCGGGAATTTTGTACTTTTAACCTCTAAAGTACCAACTAGATTCATTTTCCTATCAGAAAAGATGCTGATAAAGAAAATTGGAGCACTTTTACTGCCTTAAAACGTGATGACAGATATGAAAAAAAAAAATAAAATAAAAAAAACACAACATTGTAAAATTAATACATTCATCGCTTTGCTCAGAATCTGAAATAAGAATTCTAATAATACTTTTTATTTAACACGTAAAATTTACAATGCGTATTTATAAGAAATAAAGGAAGCAAAAACGATATTATATAAAAGATATTAAACATGCAACTTATATTGCAACTGGCCATGTTGGTTTTGTCAACACAAAATTATACGCTAAAAAAATGTGGAAGCTATAAATATGTACTTTTGTTACACCAATATTATACAATGAAATGATGTGTCAAATTTCGACCGAAGTAAAACTGATTTTCGCACATTATTTGCTGTAGTTCTTGAAGTTCTTGACGAAGAATTTTATCGATTAGAATCTAAAGCTAAATTGCAAGTGTTTCAATTTTTTTTTAATAATATATAATTACACTACATGTGCAGTCGTATCGATGAGACATGCATTTTAGTGATGCTCTCTTATCTAATCATCGCACATCTATTCAGTACAGCCCTGTGTTTAGGAGAGGGCAATTTAAATTTTTTAAATTTCTTTTTTGTGTTCAGCCAACTTGTAATACTTTTAATAGTAATAATTTTTTCCTGTGTATTGTATTGTCGATTTATAGTTGAAAATTTAACTAAGGTTTATTGTGGGATATTCTCTCTAATTTATTTTTGTACTAACGCTGAACAATTCCTTGGTTAACTGATTATGACAATATGGCATTATAGAATTTACATAATACGCAGAATGATGCCCACAGTTTTGTTAAACTAAATAGCAGGCAATCCTTGCTATTATATCATTGGTGGAAAATAAATTAGATTTCAATGAAACAATAAGAATATTTGCTCAGAAACAGGTGAGAAAAAAAATTGTAACTATATATTTGTTTTGTTATTCAATTTTTACAATAAATAATATATACCTGTATTATAATATATTATATTGTTATTATATTATTATTATTAATAATTAATAAAAAATAAATGTGTTAAATTGATATTGTTTATTTATTTTTTATCAAACCAGATGATTTTCAAAACAAACCGACATCAATTGTAATTTGTAATCAACTATCAACCTCATCAACCTCGACGATATTGCATACAAATATTTATAAATGATAACATTGTTACCTGTTTCCAATATAAATTAAAAGTACACTTTTCAATTCAATGCTCGAATCTAAAAACAACGTCAGACAAAACACCTATTATTTTATCACCTGATAAAAATGTAAATGGAAACATGACAATAGACAATAAACAAACCCTCGAGTCAATTGAAGTAAATACCACTATAAAGTTAGCCATCGCGCATAAAGAGACCGGACTTCTCCGCCTCTTCCTTATCCTCCCTCCCCGACCTCTCCAACAAACGGTATATCAAATTTTCAAATTGATCATTTTATACTAGACAGAAGTGAAAACGACAACATAGGTTGGAAAACACAAACAACTAAAAAACACAAGAGAACCCATTCACTCTAATAATTCATCGCTAACTTAGATTGTAAGTATAAAACCCGCTGAAAAATATTTTGCAAAAAGAGAATGTACAATCACATTATTCAATTCAAATATATAATCGAAAATTCACAAGCAAACCCAAATACAATTCAAACAATTTTACAATGCTGTGATATACATTATGCAATCCAAATAATTGAAATCATAAAATTGGTCTTTATAATAAATCACAGCCTAAAAACTTACTAAGAAAATTAAAAACCTACCTTCAAACAACCCAATAGTTTCTTTTTCCTTTTATCTTGCTCCAAACTCGTTATATTATGCGAAATATCAATTCTAATAAACTAACAAAAATGAATTCATTAATACAATGGAATCTAAATGGATTTTACCAAAAAATGATTGAGATAATGATTGAGAACAAAAATATTACACTTCTCAACAATGGAGCCTCTACATGTCATTATTCTTCCAATGGAATTTTTTCAACAATCGATCTTTCTTTAGTCTATTCACCGATCACCTCATATCTCACATGGGAAGTCAATACCAAATATTTCAGTAGCTATCATTGGTCGATATTAATTAAAATACTCCAAAGAAACTCCTCTCAGACACCCTATATTATAAACAAATGGAACTTAAAAAACCCAAATTGGACACTATACTCAGATATAAGAGATAATACTATGACAGAAAATCAAATACTCAATAATGAATTAAATTCAGACGACATTGATATAATTGTAAAAAAATTCACTTTAATCATAACAAAAGCAGCCCATAAATCCATTGGTAAAACAATAATATCCCTGTTCCTTGGTGGTCTAAAGAATGTAGAAATGCTATAAAAATATTATAAGAAATCACTCAATAAATACAAAAAAATAATCCCAGACCACATTAATTAAAAAAAAAACCAAAGCTCAATCAAAGAGAATTACTAAACACAAAAACACTGAATCTTGGAAGAAACTTATAAATTATTTAAATTCAAAAACACCCATTAAAGAAACATTGAAAAAATCCGACTATATAATAAAATGCTTTCAATTCAATGAAACCCCTCAAATACTTTCTAAAGGGGACAAAACATATAACTCTCTCCTAGAAAAAGCTGAAGTTCTCACTGCATTTTTTTAAAAAAAAACAGTAGAGATAATAATTTTTACCCGGAATTTAGAAATTAAAAATTAAAAAATTAAACAGACAACCCAATCATACTTACAAATCATAAGTGACAACCGAATAATTAACATACAAATTAATTTACAAGAACTCTATGATACACCTTCCAAATGCAATTCAAAACACAGCACAAGCCATGATGAAATTCCTTACATATTTATCAAGGAACTCCCTTACAAAGCCATCTCTATACTACTAAATATTTACAATTTATTATGAAAAAAGAGGACTTTCCCTACATCACGGAAAAGAGCGAATATTATACCGATACTTAAATCAAACAAAGATCGACATGAATCACTTCTTACGGACCTATATCTTTAATATGCATCTTAAATAATTCACTCGAAAACATTTTTAGTAAAAGATTATACTGGAAGGTTAGGTTAGGTTACGTAGTGTTTATTAAAATACATACATTTTATCTGCAACCAATAATTCGGTTTTCAAAGGAACAAATCTACCATAGATGCCTAATGATAATAACAGAAGACATATACGCAGCCTTCAACGTTAAACAACACGTCCTCTTAATTTTACTTGAAATTGAAAAAGCCTACAATATAATTTGGAATTGTAAAATATTAGATAGACTCCAGAAACAAAAAATTAACGGCAACATACTTGCCGAAATTTCAAATTTTCTAACAAATTTCCTTAAATTTGGTCCAGAAAAATTCAAAAGTATCTTATTCTCATACAAAAAGAAAATATATACTCATCATCTACACATGAATAATATTCTAATACCACTCACAAACGATCTTAGGAATACATCCAAACAATCAATTAAATTGGATTATTCACATCAAAATTTTAAAAACAAAACAAAATTAAGATTAAATATAATCAATCCCATATCTAATCAAGCTTGGAGAGTTAACATAAACATTATCACGAGAACATGTACAAGTCTGGTCCTAGAAGATATTGTATCTATAAATAATTTAATTTATTTACGTATTTTCTTAAAAAAATCAAGTTATACAACTGAATTTAAATACTCCACAAATAACATTATCACTTTTACTTCCTTATAATATGATCATTATGATGAATGTATGTATACTAAATTAATGTAATGTAAATTAATTTTTTTCTTGACTAATAGGAAGCTGTATTAATAATAATAATAAATATATATAATTATAATTTATATTTGTCGTTTCAACTTTTACTAACTCAATTTGTACATCCTAGGATATACACAACGTGTTTAGTAAAAGCCCGAAATAAAATTATGATTTTCAATATTTACTGAGTACAAACAGTAGATCCTAGCATTAAATAGTAAAACCTAGCTTTACCTAGTGATCGGGTTTTTACGGTAATACGTCATACATGATATTTTATAAATCTAACATAATATTTTTTTAAAAGCATTTTTTAAACTTGTTAAATGATTACTATCTATTATTTTTAATAATTTTTTTGTAGTAATTATAAGAAACTGAATTTAAAAACTCAAACCTGATAATTAATTTTAAATACATAAAATTAAAAAGTATAAAAAAAATAATAATTAGTATGCCAATGATAACATTTTAAGCGGGAAGGGAAGTAAGTGTTTTTTAAACGTTTAAATTAATTTTATTTTTTGAACATTTTGGTTAAAAAACCCTTTTTTGAATCTGAGAGCAGTTTGTCCATTACCATTTCCTAACCCAAGTGCAATTGGACCATTTAATTTAAATAAAAAATGCACTTTGACTATTCCGGAAGCGATAAAGTGATAGACGCAATCGATAAATTTATTAGTGGTAAAAAGGTAATTTCAGTGGAATTGATATGCGTCCGTGAAATTATGATCTATTGGTGAATTGGAACTTTTTCCATTATTATCAGAAACCCGTTTAAGTGTTCGCGAAACGAGTAAGTCGGATACTATCGACTAATTGTAGTGGTATACGTATCAGTTATTATGAATGTATTTTAATGAAGTAATTGAAAATTAATTTGACTGAAATAAATAAATAAAAAATTGGGTGTTGGCAGATCGGGCATGAATCGTGACGGGACCTGAGACATCTATCCCGTAAACAATAATAAGACACACTTTAATTAATCTCAACCGTTTGGCTGCAATACCTATTTATAATAATAATCATAAGAAGATTTAAATAATGAAATAATATGATAAACATGAACGTAAAAGTACGTATGCATATGCCTATACGGTTGAATCGGCCGAGACTATGTTTATTTATAATATTTATTTATTCGATTTTGTAGACGAAATTTCAAATTATTGTTTTGGTATAACCATCTAGAAAAACCTCTCAACAACGAATACTCTCCATCACTAACATTTTGTCCACTATTTGGAGAGTCGTTTCGATAATATATATATATATATATATATATATATATATACTTAGATTTTATATACATTTAGAGGTACTGTAATTAATTTATATTTCTTATGAAATTTTTGACTATGCAGAATTTTTTTTTAAGTAAATTTTTATAATAATAAATTGTCTACTCTTTAGCCGATAGCTGTGAAAGAAAACTGTGACTTTACGGTAGTGACGTATCAGTAAACAATTTGAACATGTTTATATCATTTAATCATTAGTAATGTTAAAGTCATAAATGTTAAATGTATAATTATTAAATACTATATTTTACTATTATTAAAGTAATAACTAGTAAGTAGTAAGCGTCAGGTGTTAGCGTTGAGCGTCAACTGTGCGGCGCATCATAGATTGGGGATGCTGTTCGAAATACGACGCTCGTCGCTAAAAACATTTCTATTTTTTTTTTTATGAACTTTATTATCTTTATTTGACTTTAGTAGGCTTTTATTATTTTTTGTTATGGAACAGTTTCAAAAATAAAAGTTATGTGTAATGTAGAAATAATAATATTAGAATAATGTAATAACTGCAGTAATACTATGATTATTGGTGTACACAGTTATACATCAATACACCTACACTTATCGCATGTCCGTATTACCATGCATTACTTAGATTTAACTTTTTGATGGTGAGGTATAGATCAAGAGTAGTATATTAAACGCTCAGAACTTCCAGGTAATTACTAGTCAGTACTCAGAACCTCTTGCCAGGGCCGGCGCGAACAATTATTCATGGGGGGGGGGG
>JACXSJ010002614.1:0-40429 GCA_014851325.1 Pentalonia nigronervosa | reverse complement strand
ATGCAAAAATGCAATTTTTGTTCATTGTTATGCACATAAGCTTAATTTAATTTTAAAACAATCTATTGATTATAAAAAGGAATGTAAAATATTTTTTATTACACTCTCTGGACTTTCGTCACTTTTTTCAAAATCGACAAAAAGTGTAAATGCACTTGATCAAATAGTTAAAAAGAAATTTCCATCTGTCGCTCCAACTAGATGGAATTATAATAGTAGACTCATTGAAATGATGACAGAGTATAAAGAAGAAATTTTAAACCTCATGTATTCGATAGTAGAAAATGCTGACAAATGGGATAGTGAAACATTATTGTGTGCAAGAGGATTTTGTCAAACAATTCAAGATTTTGACTTTAATTTTTTTCTTTTGATATTCGGAAATATTTTACCCCGAGCAACAATTCTTTTTAATATAATGCAAACAAAAATATTTGACGTGACTTACTGCAACAAAAAATTGTAGATTTTGTTAATTCTTTAAAAATGATGAGAAACGATTTTGATCGTACTTGGAAAAAATCGGAAAATTATATTATAAACTCTAAGACACCGTCTAGATCTAAAAGGCAAAAAATTACCGAAGTTCTTGTGGATAAAAAAACCAAGTATCGCAGACTCTATTTGGAAATCATAGACACATTAATTGTAAAAATCAATGAAAGGTTTTCAGATATTAATCAGTTAAATTTCTTTTCATTATTAGACTTTTCAAAATTTGGTCAATATGTTAAACAATTTCCTACTAATGCAATAAATTTGTTAAAAGAAACATATGGAGAGTATTTTGATTTTGCTCTATTATATAGTGAACTCTTTATTGTGTACTCATCGGCAGAAGTCCATAAAGGAAGTATTCATGAATTTTGGTTGTATCTTAAATCTACAAATCTATCAGATAGTTTATCACAAATAACAAAATTAGCTTCATTAATTTTAACTATTCCAGTTACAAGTGCAAACGCTGAACGATCATTTTCAGCTCTAAAAAGAATCAAAACTCATCGTAGAAACTCACAATCTCAAAATAGACTTTCGGCGTTATCTCTTTTATCAATTGAGAAAAAAATGTTGACCACTGTTCAAAAACAAAATTCTTTTTATGATGACGTTCTTGAAGACTTTACCAAAAAACCGAGAAGAATTGATTTACTATTTAAATAAAATTATAATTTGTACATACATTTTTAAAAGTTATAAAATAAAGTTAAAGTTAAAAAGAGTTGTATTTATATTTTTACCAATTAATGTATTAAATATATAGTTGATTGTAGACTTGCTATTGAATTTCCAATACACTAGTTTTTCTGCTTACACTTTCTCAAAACACACGCTACGCCACTGCTTTTTAGTATTATATAGGTATTTACATTTTGTACAGAAAAATTGTAAATAAAATATTTACCGTTTGAAGAAGCAAATTCTGTTAAAGATGTATCGAAATACATTTGAAGTCTATCAATCTGGTTGATTAAAATACCCCTAAATGCTACAAGTTCATTGAGCTTATCTTGCAAGCCTTTATTTTTCTTAAACACTGGTGACATGGTTGACATATTACTGGATAATATAGAAAGAGAACTGCCATTGCGCTTTAGATTGTTTTCACTTCCGTAACCAGATTCAGCTTTCAGCGAATCTATGACATCGATCCAATGATTTTTAGTTGCTGACGAATCAGCTCGTAAATACCAAGCACAATCATTTAGCGACACATCAAAACGACAATCGTCTACTTCGTGCACCTATAATTTTAAACTATTGTATAATTACTTAACAGAAATTAAAAAAAAATAAACACTATTCCCTGTGAAATTATAAGTACCTTAACAGTTGCTTTCAGTAGACTTATTGCACCGCGGCACCCGCACTCGGTTTCTGATTGCGATTTGAAGTACAATAATGTGCCGTTCTTCAGTACAAAATAGCGCTTTTGCCACCCGTGTAAGAAGTTCGTCCACTTATTGAGGTACCCTTGCAGTTCAATTCTAACTCGATCTTGGGTGTCCTCGTCGTCTTCGTTTATTTGGGCTATCGGACACTCAGCCATCACACTGGCTAAGTTTACTTTGAACGATCGCTATAAGTGCATTTCTTCGAGTACACGTTCAACTATTATACTATAGAAAACTATCGTTCAATAAGCATTAATTGTATAACCACGCCTATACAATGATTGAGTCGTATAATAGTCCATTAAAATCATTTGAACGCAACAATAAAATGTATTTTGGATAATTGAAAACAATATTATTATTGAATTCTTTATCATGTTTATCACTACCTCGGTGAGGACTTCCGATAATAATTTGTTCTAATCATGGCCTTCTACAGTGCATCCGCAACAAACGGCGAGAAAATATGATTGTATTCAAGCCACTCTACGTCGTGCACTCATAGATAATAGAAGCATCTTCTATTATCTATGCATGCACTACTTAGACCTTATACTATATAATAGACTGGCATTTTGTACATGTAGAACGGGTCATCGATAGAGGGCACTCTTCATGTGTAACTTGTGACTACACGATAATAATTATTATTATAGTTTACTATAAATGCGGGCATACAATATAACAGAGATGCATCATATATATATATTATGCAAGGCTATTGAAAAAAATATTTAATGCAAAGATTTGAAATACATATTTTCTAAAAATGTTATGAATAAGATTTATTTAGAAACAAAAAGAAAGGTATATACGTCTGTATTTAGAGGGATGGATAATCATGTCAGTGGCCAGTTATTGTTTACTAATCATAGGGATCAATTGTTAACATTAATTATAAGTTCTTATGTACACCTTAAATTAAAAAAACATTGGAAATCAACAAGAAAAAATGCATATAGATATTAGAAAAAACTTACCAAATTAATTTTATTCGGTAATGAATAATACCTAGACATACAAATTATGTGAGTAGGTCATATTTTATATATAATTTTAATAATTACAATAAATAATTAAGTATCGTGTTTATTAATTTCTTTTTTAAATTATTAAAATAATAGGTATTGTTTTCTGGACAAGTTAATTTTTATTATTTTGAATATTATATTACATTATGATTTGTTATGTTTTTAATATTGTTTTTAATCTATTTTGTATTTTTGTTAAGAAAATAAAATTTATTATGAAGATTTAATTGTTATTATTATTTTTTATTTCTGTTAATGCATAAATAAAAGTGTTTTATAACTATTTTTTGGTACTTAAATTTATTATTTTATAATTAGTTAAGATTTCAAGAAAGCTCCATAAATAAAAAGAGAGAAATGATAATAGTACGGTATTATTGTACAATTATACATTGCACAATAACAACACTGATGTGATTTTACTGTACATCACCGTAGTATATCTGACCGGTTACTACCACAGCTACTCTATAGGAAAGGCCAGTCTATTAGTGCAAGGTCTATGATGCATTATTATAGACATTTAGATGTAATATACAGACATAGAATACTCGATTGCCAGTCGACTTATTAAGTTGGTACTTGAGTAAAAGTATTCAAATACTTTTTAAGTACTTAAAAAAATACGTATTTTACAAATTATTTAAAATACTTTCTCTCAAAGTATCAATATTTAAAATTAAATATTTTTCTTTTTAATTAATATATCTTATATTTTCAATTCAATCTCGTAAAATAAAAAAAATGGGTGTAAAATTATCTATGAAATCAATGTAAAATATGAAATTGCCAACAAGAACAACTATCTATAGTAAGTAGTACTCGATAATTTTTTTTTTACTAATCATTCAAATAGATACATTTTTTAAATGCTTTTCAAAATAAATATCTGTATACTTAAATACTTTTAAAAATATCTTTTACAAGATTGTCTATATACTGCCATATACTCAATGTCTTTAACAATTGTTCTTTGGTGGGTTCATTTTTGTCATTGGTCATTCCTTTTCTGTAATATCAATTACCTATATTATTATAATTATTCATAAAAAATAATTCAATACATTTAAGATTTAATATAATATTAAAAATATTATTTATTTTATAAAAATTAGAAAACATATTATTTATTTTTAATTTTTTAAATCAATCTAATGCGATGATTTTTTTTCTTGGAAACAAATCGGTTGCATCTTTGAACGCCCTAAGTTGGGCGTTCCCCCTTCGATATTAATATTTTCATAACAATGTGTCTTATTCCAAATTTGGTAAATAGTAAATATACATTATTGAAACATTGATAAAAATGAATTAAATTTTATTAAACACGATTAGACAAGTTCTAGGTATACTTAGATGTAAAATATGTAAACTGTAAGTATGTTCATTAATAATAATTATATAAGATAATAAAACCATAATGAATATTATACTTTTAATAAATATATTTTGTTGACAGTTATATTTCTCAGGGCCTCGAGGGGAGGGGGTGAATGAAATTACAAGGGGTCATTCGCCCTCCCCGTGCAGTATACTCGAATTAAACACCGTCTATATTCGACATCCGTCAATAATTTATTATTAATATATTATAGCACCTATACCTACTCTAGCAAGAAATCAAGTTGTGGCCGATGAAAATCGGTTCTTCTGCACATCCCCATGGCCCCGCACAATACCCTGAAATCCTGTCATAGTAGAACTGAGAGTGGTCTTGATGTGTGGGGATGCACAGACTGTGTATTTTTTATCTGGAAAAATCGTAATTTTACTACTATTGTTCCCGAATCTCGTTATTATTATAATCATCCCTTACAGAATATACAGCTGCAATTAATTACAGACCGCAAAATGTTAAAATAATATTATAAATTGAACAATAATGTAGTCACTATAGTATGAATGTTTGTATTTACTTTGGTGTATAAAGTAGAATGCAGCGGATATGTAGTCCCAATGATATAAATAATATTCAGTCATACAACTATATACAAGTAGGTACCTAATCACAGTGGCATCGAACACGGTATAAAAATATAACAGCGTTCACACTTTTTTTAAGAGGCTAAAAGAAATTTTTTTTGGTGGAGGGGTTAAGAATTGTACCTATGGGAGTAGAATAAGAATGTATGTTCTGGCAACTCCTCCAACTTCTCCGTCACAACCTACGTTTACAATATATTGTCATACTGCCCCTTTTAGTTCCCCTTATAAAAAAAAATCGAATAAAAATACTTATTAGTGAAATAATAATCAAGTACTTTTACTATATGATATACACCCGATTTATTTTATTCCCAGACGGTTTAGAGACATTTGAATGAGCCCGATTATTTTGAAATCTAGAATCAAAATTTATCGTAAAGAAGGAAAATTATTTTTTTTGTCAGTTCAGTTATGTATACATGTTATGTCTCAGACTCCTAACCATATGATACAGAAATCGATTGTATATGTATTACAGCGCAAGTTCCCACGGGCACATGGATACATATATATATATAATATATACTAATTAAATGCTTATTCTACAATTGTCTACTATTACATGTTATAACAGTGTATATGAATCCCATGTATATGTCTGAGTCCTATGGTAGGTATACGATAAGGTCAAATCAATTGTTCGAATCATTTGTCAACATTAAGACGTTTTAGTCCTGTTGGAAATAAAATAGTTATACATACATCCGTGATATTTTTTTTTTGTGCGTGTGTAAACTATACTAATATGTTCAAATGCAATAAATGTGTATCTATTTTTTTCGGAAAGATAATTTGATTAGGCATTTAAAATGTCATAATAACTTTGAAAAAATCAAGTGTTCGATTTGTGGCATTTTATTTGGCCAATAAGATAATCTTTAAAAAATATAATTTTCAAAAATATGAAAAATATCCATTGTAAGTATATTCTTTAGTATGTTCTTTGTTAAAATCAGTGATTTTTTAAATGTATGAATATTTTTAGGTATTGTTTGTCATAAAGTCGCATTCACGCATACCGCAGACGTATCTAATGAGCAATCTATCAATTTATAGAGCAATGATATAGACGAAGTGGAAATGGCCCGAGCACTAGATAACTTTTCAGAACATGGAAAAGTTGATCAAATATCTAAAGATAAGTGTAAAAATAAATAATTGTTCAGGCGTATTAATAATTTTTCATAGTTTGATCGTTGACTATATTTTAGATATTGCACACATACAATCACAGCAGGGTTCTCGAATTGAAATCGCTCTTAACATATTCGTTCCGAACACGACCCCTATTTCTAGCATACAATCTGATCATTTATGGAGTAATAGTATCGATGAAAAGGAAATGGGAATGCAATGGATATCAGTGACAAATATATATTTTATTTAACATTAACAAGTTAAATCGAAATATACTTTTTAGCTTAATATATGTTATATATATATGCTGTAAGTATTGATTCCAAACATCAAAAGATCAATGGTTCAAATAAATGCAGACGTATGGATAATTATCCGTCTTCAGCGCATGGTTTTGTTAAAGTTGCGTCAGCGTTTTGTTTTTTTCAACGGGCTTTGTAACAATTTTTTTTAAAAAGAACAACCAAAATACAATTGATTATATCGCATATTTAAAATTGATGAAACCTTATATTAAAGAGCTATTAGAAAACCAAGTCCAAGCAGAGGTAGATTGACACAGGCCGTAAAACGGTATGCCAAGGTTAATAATGTGAAGGTTCCAGACTACGACCTATCGAAACCTGAATCATGGATTGTATACTTGAACGCAACGAATCTATATGAGTAAATTGCCGTCAATTTTATGATATATTTATGTTTTAAATTATTTTATAGGTATGGTTAGGCGATGAGTCAATTTATGCCAAAAAATGGATTTAGCTGGTGTGAAGACAACTTAGGTGTTGAAAACATTTTAAGTTTGTGGAAAAGCATGAATGAAATGTCAGAGGTGGGATGGGCGTTGAAAGTAGATGCCTCATACCTAGGCTCTCTACATGACGTACATAACGATTTGCCGTACCTTCCAGAGAGAATAGTACCACCTGGTTCGAAAATTAAAAAACTTGTTGCTAGTTTGGAAAACAAACAAAATTATGTTGTGCTTTATATGACATTGAAGCAGGATCTGAAAGCAGGATTAATATTGGAAAAAGTAATAATTTTATTAATTTATTGTAATTAATTGTATTTAATATTTTTTTTTCTATAGATATATATAATTTTAAAATTTAATCAATCACCCTGGCTTGCAAAGTATATAGAGTTGAACACCAATATGAAAAATAACGCATTGAATGATTTTGAAAAAGATTTCTTCAAACTTATGAACAATGCAGTGCTTAGTATTTTAATATAAAACTTTTTATAAAAGCTCTTGATCTTTTATATTTACTGTTATTTTATGAAAAACTATGGAAAACGTCAGAAACAGGATGAAAATGGAACTCGTGTCTGATGAAAAAAAGTCTGCCAAAATGATTAACAAAAATACATTTAAAAATATCATAATATATAATGAAAACCTTGCATCTATGCATTTAGAAATTGACGAATTTAAATTTAATAAACATATATTTTGGGTTTTGGATATTGGATATTTCGAAGACTTTAATTTATAACTTCCACTATGGCTCCATGAAACAACATTTTGACAAAAATATTGAACTTATGTACATGGATACAGATAATATATATATAAATGTAATTTGTTTTAACATCAACTAACTTTTTTTTTCAAACTTTTTTTCAGATTCTCTTGTATATATCATCAATACTAAGGACTTTTACAATGATCTCAAATAAAATCGACATTTATTAGAGAGTATGGATACGTCAAACTTCCCCACAAATCATCAGTGCTATTGCATTGATTGAAAGAAGATTCTGGGAACATTCACAGATGAGACTCAAGACTGGTAGATAACTAGTTGTGTGAACCTCGTGCTGTAAACTTTATACATTTTTTCTTTTATTGTACGGTTGAAACGTTCTACGATACATGCTTTCATGATACTAAAGTTGAATATTTGGGTATTTTATACTTTTTCATCAACGCATCAAATGTCAAGTTGTAAAATTCTTTACCATTGTCGAGCTGTAATAATTTTGGTGAACGTTTAAGCAGTATTTTAGATATTACATTTGAAACTTCTTTACTAGTTTTGGATTTTAATACTATCACCAAAGCAAAATTTGTAAAACAGCCTATAATACATAGGATATACTTGTACCCCTTATTTATTTTTTTTTTTTGACTACGGTATCATTTCGACAAAATCGGCTTGTCATAGATCGTTTTTACCATAAACATTAACTTTGCGCCTTGTATAATTTTTTCTTGCAGGTTTGTGTAATTCGAGCGCGATTTCGCGTTTAGACATTTGTAATACGTTTTATTAACCAAGCTTCATGCAATTCTTCGAAAAACAAAAGTATTTCGTTTGAAACATCCATATTACCAGTTGCTTTTGATGCTTAAAGTAACCGAAATCTATTGACTAACTCATTAGGATCGTTCCAGTATACTAAATTATGTTTTTACAGTTTAACAGAGAGCCCACTGCCAGATGGAAATATATTTTGAATTATATCTGTGTTATTTTTTCTGCTTTTTTTGAATTTTATTTCTTCGGTTAATAATAATTAGGTTATTACTTCTGTTGTTAAATGGGCTGATGTTTGAACTAATAAAAATGTATATGGTTTTAAATCACTTTTTGTATAGATTTTAGGTGTTTTCAAAAATATTAGATTACCAAGTCCCGACGTTAACGGGTATAAAGTATCTTCAACAATTAACGTATTATCGACAAGTTTAATTTATTTTTTAACCTAAATGTACAGTATTGTTTGACTGTATTTTAAGACCGTACGTTTTGTCTATGTTGAATGAATCTAACAAGTCGTTTATTTGAATACTTTGGGAAACATCTGATTTTTGATTATATTTTGTATGCTTTATGGCTGGAGCTTGAAATTTTGTTGAATTAAAATATTTTAATTCGTTCAATAGTTCGATGATAGGGCTTAACGTTTTTGATATAAGTGAATGAATATCTGCTTCTCCGTTTTTTAATGCTGTATACTTGCGTTTAATGTTTTCTTTAGCTTTAATTAATTCTTCAAGTACTTCACCGTTAGCAGCCATGTCTGTGAATGATGTATTTCTTTATAAAACATCAATTTATATAATGACAAATGTATCGAAGCCGTGACGATATCGACCATTGTCGCTTTCACAGTTTTTATTTATTACGATAAACTCGAATCTCCCATCACGGTTACACGATGTACAAAAATTTTTAAGCTCTAAATATGACATATCACCAGAGCAATGCTCACTATAAACATGCTTTAAATTGGTCTCGTTGTGTTTGAATAGTACAATAAAATAGCGTTATCGCACAAAAGTTGTTTAGGTACTTTTGAATAACTCTTAGCAAGGTAACAAACATCTATTAAGTTATGACAGTCTCTAGAAAAGTAAGTTCTCGTGATCTTTTGGTTCTCAGAAATAGTATTGTTAAAAATAAACACAGAGTTTGATAAAGCTTTTTCGGGTGCGATTTCGTAGAACGTAAATAATTGTATACTATCAATATTTGATAATATATCACTCAGGGTTTTATATTTAGTTTGGTCCAATGTTTTCGAATAAATATAAACATTGTGAAATCTTAATTCGTTTAAATTGGTTAATAAAGCGAAAATTAAATTCGTTTTTCCACACCCAGAAGGACCCACGATAAGTGCACGTATCGTATTAGGTAGAAGCGCTCCATGTTTATGTTTTTGATTCGATGTAGGTGGATCCACGTTTACAACTGTTCATTTTATATCTTGTTTGATAAACTTTATTTTTATACATAAATAACTGTACAGCAATGAAAATTTAATCAGTACACAATATCTCTCGCTCGAAGAAGCAACAAGAATAAAGGCGGTAGGCTTATCAACACGCTTATAAACATATTACCGATTGAGCTTCATGTACTTGGTATTTTATAAACAATATTATATTAATTTTTATTTTTTAAGTTATCAATACTGTGGACTTGGTACAAATTTAAAAAAAACGTTTAGCTCGTGGTGATTAAGGTATAAACCCTCTGGACTCTGCTTGTAGAGAGCACAATATCGCATACGAGCACAATAACTTTATCACAGATCGTAACAAAGCCGATTATGTATTAGAGCAGCAAGCCTGGTATAGGTTCAAATCGAAAGATTCTAGCTTAAAAGAAAAATCTGTGGCGTGGGGTGTGACTAACGCCATGAAAGCAAAACATAAAATTGGTGGTGGTTGTGGTTTAAAAGCAGTGATCAAAGTGACTAAAAACGTTATAAAGAAAAATATTGGTGAAAAAAACTTGATGAAATTGACTAAAAATGTGTAGCTGTGGCGCGAAAAGCATTTAAAACTAAAAAGACAAAAATTCCACGAACAATAAATTCCACTCATAGCGATTTTCGCCGGTTTATCAGCCTTGGGAACCCTGACTGATGGTGTTGCCTACGATGTGAAGATTGCTAATGAATTTAATAGAAACACACCATCGAATTTGGGCAACGGTCTATATCTCGCACCATATAAAGGCAACTCGTACAAAATTGGTGCACCATATACAAGTGGAATGGGTGTACAAGTGAAAAAAACGAAAAAAAACTAATATCTACGATACCCAAGAGAGTGTTGTACGATTACGAACATATAAAGTATACTCATTTGATGAAAATACCTCATTTCATTGATGTATTTACCAGAGATATGTTATCTAAAGGTCCTAAACGTTTGGAATTAGCGATTGTTAACTTGGATACGGCAAATAGTACAGGAACACATTGGGTAGCGTATAAAAAATGGGAAAAAAGTTGAATATTATGATAGTTTTTGAAATTTACCACCACTATTAGAAGTACAATAATATTTTCACAGATGTGCTCATTTTGTCACGGAGCACCAAGTCAGACTATACACGAGCTTTATCCGACTGTTCCTGCAAGATATAAAATCGTAGACATTCAGTTTTTTTGATTTCAACACAACTTCAATAAGTAAAGTGAATATTGTACTAAAAGATCAAAACAATTGTTCAAACTTTTACGTCCACGGTACCCTTCGGAAATATTTTATGTTTTGTGGAACCTCAAAGTCTCTAACTCCAACTCAACTCCAATTTTTTGCGAACTTTTTTTCCGAGTTTAATATAGAATCATTTTCTCTATATTTACATACATCTGGCGAAATCCTTAAGATTGTTCCATGGAACCCTTAGGTTCCGCGGAACACACTTTGGGAATGGCTAGTCTAATTAATTTACGCGGGGAACCAATAACAGTTCGTTTGCAAATATCGCGCGAATATGGCTCTCAAATTTAACATAAATAGTGCTACAATCAAAAAAACTAGCAATATAGTGCCAACAGTGAAGAAGTCTACATCTAAATCTAAAATAATCAAAACTAAGCTCACGAAAAATAATTTAAATTTTCTTCGTACTTTACAATAATGGATGCCTCATATTTAGACGTAACGGACGACTATGTCGACGATTGCAAAATAACACAAATGATTTATCATTCATTCACTCCATATTCAATCGCCGTTTTATCAAACAATGAGGAAATTAGAATTAATGTTCAGAACATGAATTCATACACTTTACCGTGTGAGAGTTATATTTATATCAAGGGAAAAATAAATAAACCGTCCGATGCCATCGGAGAAGTCCGTTTTTCAAATAATAGATTAGCATTTTTATTCTCGGAAATGTGATATGAAATAAATGGGATAGAAATACCGAAATTAAAATCACCTGAAATATCGTTTTGTTTAAAAGCATACTGCTCGTAAATTTCCAACGACTTGAATACGCTAGAGAACATTGCTTGGGACTTGGCAACGGATAGTAGAAATAATAAAAAAAATTATGACTAACAACGTTTTCACTGGTTGCATTCATCTCAAACATTTATTCGGATTTTGTGAAGATTATAAAAAAGTATTGCTCAATTGCAATCAACATCTGATTTTAAATCACGCGTCTACCGATTTAGATGCGATACGTGTTGTAGGCGAAAGAACTACTGAGCACGTTGACTAAAATAAAAAAATTACAATTGAACTTACTAAGGTAACTCAGAAGATGCTTATTATCAAAGTCAGTGATAAAGAAAAATTAAGGTTGATAAAAGTAATAGATTCGTATAAAACACTATCGTGCACATTCAGAACCTGGGATTTCTATGAATATATGGTGCTCTTTAAAAATATTTCATATTCACTTACGGTAAAATCTAGCAGCTTGCTCAAAAAAACAAGATTTGTTTTGTTTGGGTTACAATCAGATCGAGAAAAAATATAACAACCGACGCCGGGCGCTTCGATCGTTGTCAACTAAAAAATCTTAAGATTCATTTAAATTCCGAAATGTATCCGTATGAAGGTTTTCGAACTGATTTAAAAAATAATATTATAAGTATATTGTATAAGACATATACAGACTTTCAAAATCGTATTATGAAAGAGATTATTGTCAACCATTATTATCAAAATACATTTTTCATTATAAAAAGCACTTGAAATGTTATAAAGACGGATAAAAACACGGACGATAAAATAATACAAATGTTGTATAGTATAAGACTGAAAACGTACTGAATGACTGTTGGCTCTTGCAGGACTAAAAGTCTTTGGAATTGATACATTTTTATGTAAATGTATTAGGTGGGGATAAATCTTTTAATGACAAAAGAAGAAAACATTCAAAACCTGTAGACACAACACTGTATATGTTGGCTGACGAGACGGCTGAGGAGACTGTAGGAAGTGCATTGGTCAGCAGTCTGAGACACCACATATATACATAACTGAAATGACAAAAAAAATAATTTTTCTTCTTTACGATAAATATTGATTCTAGATTTCAAAATAATCGGGCCCATTCAAATGTCTCTAAACCGTCTGGGAATAAAATAAATCGGGTGTATATCATATAGTAAAAGTACTTGTTTGTTATTTCACTAATAAGCATTTTTATTCGATTTTTTTTTTATAAGGGAAACTAAAAGGGGCGGTATGACAATATATTGTAAACGTAGGTTGCGACGGACAACAGATAGTGCCGGTGCGTCGGCATATAATACGTTCACGAGCAGCAGCTGATAATAATATTTGTGATAATATAGGTATGTGTGTGTATGGTGCGCGTACTAAATAAACAAGTGGTGTAGTGGTGTGGGTAAAGACGGCGGCGACACGATATATGGCTAGGTGTATAGCGGTGTATGTGTTAGGTGGCGTGTGGCGTGCGGTGGTGGCATTGGAATGGTGGGGAGAGTGGTACCTCGAAGCAGTCAGAGGAGTCGGAGGAGTCGGAGGAGGTGCTAGAATATATATTCTTATTCTACTTATGGGTGGTCATAATGAAATATTGTCACACCTTTATTTTGGTGGTCCGACACCACTGCCTAACCAAACGTCAAACAATAATGAAAATTGGTAGTAGGAATATGCTCTAAAAGTGGTCAACAATATAGATTTCAATTTCTTTAGTGAGAAATCTCAATAAATACTATTCTCAAACAAAAGAAACCAAGAAACATTCTGGCGAAAAATAAATAGCATACAAATCCCAAATCAAAATCCTTGATATGATATTTGACTCAAAACTCAGTTGGTTGCCTCATTTAAAATCTACCAAAATCTCTATACTACAAAAACTCAATATTATAAAAATCATTTACACACATCTTGGGGTAGAGACACCTCTTCATTATTAAAGATTTACAGAGCGTTAATAAGATCCAAAGCAGAATATGGTTCAACTATATTTAGGACTTCCAACCAAAAATACTTAAACATTTTTGATACACCTTTAAATACAGCCATACATTTTTCACTGGGGTACTTTAAATCCAGCCCCATCGAGAGTTTGAGAAACTTAGCTAACGAACTTCCACTGGATTTAAGAATAACATATAATACATTTCTCTACACAACCAGATTATTCATAAACAATAAAAAACCCTTTCAACAAATTCCTAGCAAAAATATAAAAGAAGCTGAAGAATATCATATAAACCTACAACACCTAGTAAAAAGAAAATCCCAAAATATTCCTCCTTGGAAAATGTAAATTGACATACGAGAAAATCTATAAATCTTTAAATCATACGTAAACCTAGAAGTCTCTGAGTTTAAAAAAGAAAGCACAAGCCCCACCATATACAGAAACATCTTCCAAAACACACTACAAAAATACCTGCAAACACATTTACACTAGTGCATCCAAACTAAACCAAAATTTTGGGATATCTATAATAACAGAAAACTTCACCATTACCTAAACACTCCCTCCGGAATGCTCTATACAGCCAAAGCATTAGCTATATACAAAGCAGTACAAAATATGATAGAAAACAATGATACGTCTCACAACAATTATTTAATACTAAACGACTCTCTCAGTAGCTTAACGGACATAAATAACCTAACAGATCCAACTGACATACCTAAACTTTTTCAAGAAAAAACTTAAAAAGCACACCAAAAAGGGAAAGTGATATCTTTCCTATCGATACCCGGTCACAGTGAAATAGACGGAAACGAATTAACAGATCAAGAGGAACCCCTAGCAGCCTTATCTACTGACACCTAAACTCTAAACTAGCGTTTCTCAATCGGTGTGCCGTGGCATATTAGTGTACCATGAGGCTTCCATAGGTGGGCCGCGTAATTTGATTTAGAAATCAATATAAAAATATAATATATTTTCTAATAAATTAAAATACGGGTTTACATGAGTATTTCTAGGCTGAATAAACACAACATTTTAACTTTTTCACTTTTAATTCACTGATATACGATACTAATATGATAAAAGCATAATATTAAAAATAAAAAAAAGTTGGCATCAAATGTGCTAGTGCTGAATATAATTACCTATTAGTGTGCCGCGTGATCAAAAAGGATGGAAAACGCTGCCTTAAACCTAAGCACATTTTCAGATTTAAAAAAAATTATCCAGAAGACTTAATACCTTAAATGGCAAAATCACTGGAGAAAACAAAATACTAAATTAAACACAATAAAAAATAATATTCAGGTATGGCAAAACTCAGGCTTAAACAGGAAAGATAAAACCATTTTGAATCGCCTTCGAATTGGGCATACCTTCGTAACACATAATCACCTCATGGCTAGTAAAGACCCTCCCATATGTAAATCGTGTAGTGTAGAGTTCACCGTTAAACACATAATAACTGAATATTTAAAGTACACAGACTCAATACTTAAACACCATATATCATACCAATTAAGCGAAGCCTTACAACCAGATCTCCTATCAAATAACAATATCATCAACTTCCTAAAGGAAATTAATTTATATAATCTAATTTAAGCCAATATTAAATGTTAATCAAATTTTAAACAAATCTATATTAATAACTAATGGCCTAGTAGCTGATGTTTTTTTTTTATGTTTAATAAAAAAAAAAAATCACAAAGCGGAACCACATACCTATTAAAAATGTATTATGATTGGTAGAAGTCCACCCCCTACGAAAATATTTAATCACCCTACGACTATGCAGACTAGGTCGTGAAGTAAAAAACACTATTCCTGACACCGCGCACTGGTCCCTTTATTATTAATTGAGTTTTACACGAACATTATTCCGTTGTACATTTTAAGTTATTACGCCTGAATATATAGCGTTAAACATGGTACAGACTACGTATAAGTATTAATATTATAGTAATAAACAATAATGGTATCCTTTCAAATACATATCAAATAATAAAAATAAATAATAATATAGTACATGAATAGGTTTTGTTCAAAAATTATTTTCACTTATAGTAGGTAAATATCTAATAATCAATAATCAATACTATGTACGTCCTTGCATTCCAAACTATTTGTAAGTATGTAATTTAAATTATTTTTTCTGTTTTATAAATTATTGAAATATTCGAAATAAAGTTCAATCAAACCGTCAACCGCATAAAACAATATTGATTAATATAGACTCTTCGTTTTCTATATGAATTATATTGTATACCTAGTGGCTAGTACCTATACAGGCTACTGTGCTTTATACGCACCAATAGAGAGTATTTATAAGGGAGACGATTGAACAGAGGGAGAGAATAAGAGAGAGCAGTATGAATTCAAAGACTATTATAAATGATTAATATAAATATATTAAACAGACCACTGCTAAAAGAGGATGCTAAACGTACCTACACATACACGTAAGTATAAATATACATATGGATTACAAGTAAAGCCGTGAAGATAATAGATAGATTTATAATAATAATATAACATGCCTATACATAGTATGTTAGAGTGATGAAATGCAATTATTTATAAATTGTAAAGAGCTCTCGCTGGTATATTTTAAGATATTTATATGTTTATATATTTATTCGATGCCGAGAAATCCTTAATGGAATGGTAAATCGTTTTCGTACAACACAAATATACATGAATATAGGAAATGAGAAAATAATTGCCGCCTTTAAAGAGAAACACCTTTTTAGACCCACCCCTCAACGCGATTACCTATCTGATTCAAAATAATATTAAAAACAAAAACATTTAACATAAAAATGTAAGTCAAATAATACCACCAAAACAATACATTACACGCATTTAACGTCATATTTCAAGGATATTGTAATTTGAATGTCTGTACTCTATACCTACAAATAAATTTTTCATGAAATAATAAGTAAATTTATTTATGACTGATTACTGATTAATGATTATTCGATTCGATAAGCCCGATAAGATAACATCAATTAATTCAAGTATAAAAGACATAAGCATAAAGTAAATATGATCTATAAATCTTTTTGAGAGACGGTATTTTGCGCCAATTTTACTAGGAAGATACTTGTAATTTGTCCCCCTCCCCCAATAAGTACATTTAAGAGCGTATGTTATCTGCACTACGACTGAAAACTAAATTGCATATTATGTAATCTGCGTCATACTTTCAATTTCAATTTTTGGAATTTACCCGATGAATTTATAGAGGCCAGTAGCTCATATCAGTTAGCACATAAAACTTGAATAAATAATATAGACTTTTTTAATAAGATGCATAGAAAATGATAATCCTAACATTTGATGAACATTTTAAATGTCTACGGTTATTTCTTCTTGAATTACAAGAAAATATGAAAATTGTTCCCTGAGAAATTATTGTGATTTTTAAGTATTTTATCGAAGTATTAACTTTAGACGCACATAAAAAACTATTAGTGATAAACATTTTTTTTTAATTTCCACTTACATTAAGTTATGAAGAACCTTGTAATCAATTTTTAAGTTTTTTTACCAATTGAAAAATTTTTTATCCACTATAATAAAAAAAAAACTCAAATATGTATTATGTTTATAAAGAGATCAAAAATGTTAAAATATATTGAACATTTTATTATGTATAGAAAATGTTTATATAAATATAAATGTGAAAATTTCATACAAAATTTCATTTTTACTGTTAATATTTTTGGTGTTACATCAAAAAACAAAATTGATTTTGTCAAAAATTGGATTTGCGTAAAAATGTCTATTTTTCCTTAATTTTGTTGTTGTTTTTCCCAATATGTTTAAAAACTATTGGGAATTTTTTCCTTTTGACCCCCAAAGTACTAACTACATTCACTTTCTTATCAGAAAAGATGCTGATGAAGAAACTCTGAGCACTTTTACTGCCCTAAAACTTGATGACAGACATAGAATAAATAAAAAAAAAAACATTGTAAAATCAATACATTCATTGCTCCGTTCAGAACACACAGCATAATAAATTCAATACATCAAAAATTTAAAATTAATATATTTCTCGCTCCGTTCAGTATCTAAAACCGAAAATTTCTTAAGCCTACAATTAACTAAAAATTGTGAAAATATATTTTTAATTTTTTGGTGTATAGAATATGATAATTTAAACATTTGGTAAAAATGTGAAATGTCTACGGTTATTCCTTTTGAATTACAACAAAATAAAAAATTTGTTCCCTATTAAATTACTAGTTTACGGGTGAATATCCATCCAATGTCTAATTTCAAACGCTCATAAAAAATTAGTTTGACTTTCCGATAAACTTTTTTTTTATGAAAGGTAGAAAAATGTATGGTATTAACATTTTAATACTTAGATTTAAACAGAAACATTTTTAAGAAATTCTAAAACAAATAAAACCGCAAATTTTCGTTATTTGTATATATTTTATCAAAATTTTCTTTTGTATACATAAATTAAGTTTTTTCCCACTGATCCCCCCACTGATTACTTAACCTAACTTTTGATATATACCTAAATATACGCTACTGATCTCAATCAAATATTGTATTCTTGAAGATAATATGACTATCAGTATAAACGATTGTTACTTGTATTAACTGTTTGGATTCTATTTAAAAGAAAATCATAAAATTGCTGTATTATTTTTTGTTTTGTAGTATATGTAGGTCACACAAAAATCACAAAATGATTTACACAGGTACTAAACTAGTATACTACCCATATAATTTAAATATTTATTATTTCATTGAATTTCACGTCAATACTACAAAAAATCACCGCAAGACTCGAAGATTCTTTTGTAATATACCTATGACTTATAATAGTTGTAGTAATTTAAGTTAAACATTTTTATAAAAATCAAATTAATAATTTTATCAAAAAATGCCCTACAATTTAAAAGAAAAAATGATTTAAATCATACTTTTTCCAGCTGAAATATGACAACTTTACGATAAGTGGTTTTTATTTGTGTAAAATTCGGTAACACAAATAGGAATATAAAATCGTACAAAATTAAAATAATATTAACTAACCTGGCAAATATAATTATTTCCTCACTGGATATTAAAAACGGTAATGCACCATAGAAAACCAGTTTTGTTCTTTGTTGTGGTACTGCCGTTACCATGCGCGGATTGGTGTTATGAATACAAAGTATCGAAGGCAGCCACTAGTTGCGAGCGCAGCACATGTCGAACGTAATTCAACATTTTTGGCCAAAAAACATAGTTTCATAATTCAAGTAATACGGCCTATTGAAGAGGTTTAGACTAAAAATACCTATATAAAAATTGTAGAGGAGAATTTTATATAGAATCGTAAGAAGCCCAATTTTTTATATCGTATTCCAATTGTCCAATATTGCGTGGTATATTAACAAGTTTTTTTTTACTTTTTATCAATTGATTATTTAACTAATTAATAAAAATATCGAAAATCAGGCTTCTTACCATTCTAGATAAAATTCTCCTCTACAATTTTTATAATAGATATTTTTACTCTAAACTCCTTCAATAAACCATATTACTTCAATTACGAAACTATGTTTTTATGCTGTATTTTGTTCACTATTGCGCCCTCTTAAGGATAAATCGGTACAATATTTGCATTTTTTTAAGAAGCAGTTGAAGTTAACATTTTAACAAAATTCGTCAAAATCACAAAAATTTGAAAATGTATAAAATTTGGGTCAAAAATATATTTCAATAAATTACACTCATAAGTAATTCATACTGGAATCAAAACATCTAAAAAAGTATTCAAATTTGGACGAAATTTGATATTTAAATGAAAATAATCAACTATTAATATTATATTTAATTCAAAAATATTTTTTATGCGGATTGGAAACTTTTTCTTATATTATTATATTTTATTTATACAATGTCACAAGGACATTTTCAAAACATTTATATTAATTGTATATTTTTGCTATTTACACCACAAACCTATTCACTCTATTTTATACACTTTAACAGACGTATTGACTTAAAACTTAATACCAAAAACTATGATATAAATATTTATACTATTATAATATGTAATTAAATATTAATGATATAATGAATCCAATGTTTTCAAAAAATTTAAAAATGAATTCAACTTAGCGTAATAGTATTTTGCTAATAATAAAATTAATTACTATAGGTAATATAGCAATAAAACATATACTTAATAATATAATGACTTCCCTCGGAATCGTATTTCATATGCAATGATTTATCATCGAATTCAAATTTAACACATACATTACAGTGACTTATTTAAAGACGACTCTCATTCTACACTTGTCACCTACTGTTCAGCTGAGTTGTTAGGTACCAAATTTCCCCCTTTTTATCATTATAACATTTCAAGTTTTTTATTTTTATGAATGCAAATATACATTTTTAATATGTTTTAATAGCAGAATATTTTCGGCGAATTATAATATTAACAAATCGAACGAGTATTTTGGGATTTACTACCTATCCCATAAATGAATGGTGAACCATTCCTCTAGTAAGTCTAGTATTATTATTTTATATTACACATATATAATATATATGTATACTTACTTACTTAATATATATTTCTATTTTAGAAAATTAATTTGATGGATTTCATGAAAAAATATATCAAAAATCAACATGTAAATTATTGGTAACACAAAATAGTAAAATCTAAAAAAAGAGTATTATTTTTTTATTGAAAAAATATACTATTTTAAAGATACATCATCCAAATATATTATATATTTGAAATTATATAATACAAATTTAAAACAATGAATGTAAAAAGAAAATGCTTGAACTTACTATGTTAAAAAAAATACTAGCGGTACAGTGACATATTTAGGGTCCAGGGACTTTATTCTATTGTGTATAATCTAATATATTATTGTTTTATGTATAGATAGTGACTATGGTGTATAATAATATAATATCACATACTCTGGATAATGTGCATTTCTAGTATTTTTCATTAATTTAAAATGACACGTGTGAATTGCAGTATAATTAATTATTAATTTTAAACATATTGTCAGTAGAACATTCGTCCTTTATTAGTGTAGAATAAGTATAATAATACATAATACATCGTATATACAGTATATACCAACATATTATACGAACATCCATTTGTATCTTTGTTTATACATTATATATATGTATGATAATAATTATATGCATTTAGTTTTATTGTTCGTCTGATATAATATTAAATAATGGGTTTAAATGTATAATATTATATATATTATATTCATTTACAACTATACATTTATCAATATATAAGTAATACAATGAACGCTAAAATATGTTCAACTACTAACTACTTATATGGCTAGGAATATTATTTTTTTTTTGTGATTTTCTGTGAATACCGTTAACAAAAACAAAAATATAACTTAATTAGTTTTTAGTAATGACAAAAATAAAATAAACTACAAATTGTATATTATATTATAATTATAATAAGGATTAAAGATTGTATGAAAAAATAATTTAATAAAAAAAAAAAAACCTACGAAACAAATAAATTGAGTGGTTAAATAGGAATTGTTTTAAAATTTAAAAAATGTTCATAATAGTAACAAGAAAAAAACAATTAATAGAAGTATCACGCTTAACAAGTGACTGTCGTGTTCAAAAACAACTTGTTAAATGTTAGGAACTTACTTAGGTACATTAATATTACACCGTGCGTACTTGTGGTAAAAAGTTACTTGGTAACATGATTAGTTAGTATCACAAAAATAAATAGTTATTAGTTAAAAGTTATAGAAAATATACCTTTTAATTTAATTTGTATTGATTCATCAAAATATTTATTTCACACCATAGTAATATATTTTCTCATTAATTTACAAAAACAATTAATAGGTAATAATAATTCTTATTTCTTATAGTATTATTTTGAATTAAGAATTTAATAATCAGCGATTAATTTATTTTCCGTTTCTATCTTGATTACTATACCTACAATAAAATCATATAATAATAACCTGAAAATAATATTTAGTTTTTAAGTAAATACAGATAATAAATTAAAACAAAGTACACTCGATCTAAGTGTTTGTTAATCCATAAAGTAAAACTTCTAAAGATGAAAGTTTAAAATATTTAATGAGTTTCCGCCAACTTTATATTTTAAAAATAAAATTTTCTGTTTTCTTAGTGTAATACGTAGTGGGGTTTATCAGTATGTATAAATGCGTTTGATAAATGTTTAGTATTTCAAATACTCTTAAAATAATATCAAAAATGTTGTCCAATTAGTAAATTATAAAAAAATCTGTACAATTAGCAAATGCTTTACGTGTATATAAGCAGGAAATAACTAAAAAAAGAATTTTTCAGACTTAAAAGTTCCATCATTAAAAAGAGAAAAAAATAAACGTATAATAGATGACCATATAAAAGTCAGAAATAAACCACAGCTATACCTACTGTTTGCATTTTAACTCTAAATTAATTAAAGTTTATACATAATGTAACTGAATTATTTTTATTACTTTTTATATGTTTCTTATTTTATATTTTGTTTGATGTGTAGGGAATTACTTATTTACAGAAACTATTAGTAAAATAAATGTGATAAACATATAATAAAATACATGTTTATTCAATTCGTTAAAAATGAATAGTGGGCATTTAAATTTAATTTTAGACAATGTACTACGGATAACTGACAAATATTTTTGAAACTACGTGTTGAGCATTGGTTAAATACCACTCTAGAACAAAACAAGAGTGAGTAGGCAAAGTCAAAAAACATCTAAGGGAAATTGGGTCACAAGATGGAGAAGCAGTAGCTTAAAATAAAAATATCTATGGAAGCAGATGTATGTTGCAATAACTTAGAAAACATAGCACGTACCTATTTAATATTCGCACAATAATGGTATAATATGGTACGTTGAAATAGGTTTTTAGTTTTCAATACGCATAATTTACATATTAGGTTCATACATTTTTCGTTTTTAAATTAGTTTAACGTTGGTCATACCGTATGCTTGCGGATACCCGACGTCGACCGTCGTTATTGTGGTATAAATAAGTCGGTGGTACGCGCGTATAATTATCGTAGCATTTCAAAGTGTTAGAAAAAAAAATGTTTTTATATTTTGCCGCCCCTAAAAATTTGCCGCCCGGGGCAAAAGACCCCCCTAGCCCCCCCTTAGCTGCGGCCCTGGTCATACGTTGATCGTTGGTCGATATACATTTGGTTGGCCTTTAACACCGAAGAAGAGTATCGAACACGTTACTATAAAAATAATAATAATAATATAAATATTTAATATAATAATAAAATACTTTCATAATCTAAAAGATTTGAATAAACTTATAAAATATTATGATTATTATATTAAATATGTACATGTGTACTTAATAGGACTATAGTTGTGTATTATGTGTGTAAGTGTAACATAATATTCATATAATAAAGTAACCTTAATATTGGAATACAAATATAATAAAATAGTTTTTCTACATAAATTACACAAATTTAAAGCACATTTATCATTTGTTACATTTTATAAAATATCCAACTAAATAGGAATTGCTGGATATATTAACTATAAGTGAATCAATTCGAATGGCATACTTCTACAGTTGTAAAAACATCTATCAATTTTATGTTATTTCCTACTGCATATTATATTTATAATTTAAATTGCCTACCTACAAATTCTCATTAATATACAGGAAATAATATTATATAATATGATGGGTAATCAAAATGTAATAATTTTCGCAATTTCCATTCGAAAAATCTGCATATATTACAAATTTACAAGTATCATATAAAATATTATATAAAGGTAGAACAACAACATATATGAATTTTAAATGTCTGTACTCTATACATATAGAGTATACAGTTAAATTATAGTTCCGTATAAACAGTTTTGATTTACGAATGATATTTGAATATAAATTTTTTATAATATCGTCCCTTAAAATTACAGTTACAAGAATTATTATCAAATTATAAGTCTAGTATAAAAAATTTAAACAAAACAAAAGTGTTCCACAATTGTACGTAGGTTAATTTAATTTTATATTTTTATGTCATATTTTGTTATTATTTCATTAGAAAGTTGAATATCATTGTTGCAATAAGGCAGAACGAAGACAGAGTGATTCTGATATGTATTATATACTTTCAGTGATCCTATCTATGATATACCTGTGGTTTACTGTCTGGTATTTTAATTTATTAATTTAATTTTTGTCTTATATTTCGTACTCAATTTTCGAAATTATTCATTCATCGCTTCAAATACACAATCACAATTATATGCAATTGTATAGATTTTAGATTGTGAAAGTGTTTAATACTTTAATATTAACTTATGTACGTCGATTAAAATAAAGTTTCACGAGGAGGTGTACTGTATAGAACGTATAGTGACTAATTAGTAACCACCCTATAGGTGATAACAAAATGTTAATTGTTATGTGCATAAAATACATATAGGTACCTAAACATCATGTTGAAAGCATACTTGTGTTTCATTAAAGGTTAAAATACTGAAATACCTGAGGCTGTATTCTTGTTTATACAATAAACAATGGAGAGAGAGGGTGAGTAATGTAAAAAGCAGTTCCATATAGATCTTCTGTTAAAATACAGAAAAAAAGTAGGTACACGTTGACATCATACCTTACTAATATAAACCAATAGAATATATGTAATAAATACGGGATTTATACAATAAAATAAACATAATAAAGTATAATAATATATAATATTATTGATTGTATAATTTGACAAAAAAACGAAAATTAAAAAATCAATTACGATATTTTAGGATAGCAGTTAGATAAAAATCTGTACTGCAAATGTAAAAAAAAAAAATACTAAGTTATAATCATCCACGTTCAGTGCATTTTTAGAATAGGTTATAATATTATATATACTTTTGTAGTTTCCACGGTTACCGTTTTGCAGTTTTTCCACACACACACACCACATTTTTAGTTTTACTAAATAAGTAGGGGCGCGGTGGCTCACCGGATATTGCCCATTGACTTAGGATGCTTAAATAAAAAGTGGCCCATCCTTTGGGTTTAGGAATGTTGTAATTTTTTATGGTGATAAATTGGGTCTTTGGTTTTCTGATTGGTTGAAACTTTAAATAATTTAATATAAAGTACTGTAAATAGTATTAATGGAGAATTTTCAATCATTCAAAAGTGTAATACGCTAATAGTACCACTGCTCAATAGTCATGATATTACTTATCATTTATAAAGAGCAAAGTTATAAGTAATGTAGAAGGCTATGCTCCATCACTTTTTTTGATTCATTTAAAAATATACATTATATAACACATTGATACATTGTCTCACAATGGTTTCAACTGTCTCTGGACTTAGACTGACTAGACAGCATTATGTTAATCGCCGTCGTCCGTGCACAATTAATATAGATAAAATAGTAATAAAAATAATAGATTAGCTGTGGGACATGCTCATCGGTCGTCGATGCGATAAGTACGCGACGACAGTCAGAGTCTCGCAGCTGTACACAAAATATAAAATTAAAATAAGATCATACAGCAATCAATTCGATACCGTTTGACCCCAAAATATAATTGTGATAAATGTTTTCCAGTGTGCCTACGTCCGACAATAAATTTTATTGTTATATTATAAGTAATTGGATTATTGGACTGTCATGTCTCGCCGCATGTAATCAAAATTACATACCTACGTCAATACGTCCTACAGCAGCGCCTGGTTCAAGATTAAGTATAACATTCTTATTTCGATCAGCTGTTATGTTTAATGTTCAGTTGTGATGATATCATGGTTAGTGGTTATATTGTTACATAATTTGAAAATATACCATATACCTGGTCATGACCACATGGCAAGAGTAGATAAATGGTAAGTTACTTCCCCGATTCTCAACTTCATTTAAATATCTTTAATTCTTATTTCTAGTACAAAGATAACTAATGGATACTACAAAGATACAACAAGGAACTCTACACAATTACTCGTGATTAAACAGAACAATATATAATATAATAATAAAGTAGGTTAATGCAGTGTATGCATATGATAAAATAAATAATAATTTACTAGGTGTTGTGAACAAGCTGTAGAAGGAAAATTAATATTTTCATACTTTTGTCCTTTGTGGTAAATAATAATTAAGCATTTTTATCTATCTAGCTGTATTTATGTATAAACTATAAAATAGGCATTATTATTTTTTATAATACTATTGATTAAGTATGCTTAATAATAATTTTTATTTAGCAAAAACAATATATAATTTACATTAATAAATGATAATAAATATGTATGATACATGTCTGCAACACCCCTTTAAGCATAAGCTTGTTTTGGGGGGGGGGGTATATAAGTTTAAGTACAGTACAAAAAAGAAAAAATAAACAAATTAACAATATAAATACAATATTAGTAAATCTAAACAAATGATTTAACAGAAAATATAATCACAATTATCAAATAATTTTTCAACATTTTAACAAATCTATATCTATGAAATCTAAAATTTTCAACTTAATCAATGCAAATACTAAATAGATATTAATAGGTATTTTAATTAAGCTAAATGTCTAAATTAAATTAGCTAGTAGTGTATTATGTGTATGTTGTAGTCGGTACACTACAATAAGTACACCTTGTAGACCCTGTTACCATATTATATTTTTTCTATCATAATATGATTTTTTTTTTATTATTTTTATATATATACCCTCGGCAACATGTGCCATTGGACTTACAAAGAAGAATAAAGTAAATTACATATATTGTATACCAAATCAAAATGTTGATTAAATTTTGGTTTGAAGATTGACGGCTGTGATGAATTTAATGATATTGGTTATGAATTGAATGATATTGGCTATGAATTGAGGGTGATTGTTTAGTATTTCGTCTAGTGGTTCGGGTAGGTTGTAGCTTGTTCGGATATTGTGGTATATTCAGCATTCAGTAAAGATGTGGCTGATGGTGACTTAGACACCGCAAGATGTGTACATTGGGTGTTCTTCCTTAGACATTAGGAAACTGTAGGAGAATTGCGTGTGTCCGATTCTGAGTCTAGTTTTTATGACTTCCGAATTTTCTGTGAATTTCGATAGAAAATTTCCAATTGACGGTGTTATGTTTGATATGATTTAATTTGGAATAGTAAGATATCCATTTCTGGTGACATTTTAATTGATATTTATTTGTTATAAGTGTTTGTATGTCCCCGAATTAAATAATTTGTGTAGACCAGGGGTTCCCAACCTTTTTATCATCGAGTACCACCAGACACTTTTATAATCAATACGCATACCACCTCAATTCTAAAACTAAATTAGGAGTCAAATTTTTTTTAGCGTATATTTTTATTATTTATTCATTTCTTTACATTTTAATTATTTGATATTTATGAAAGTAAAAAAATCTTAATGTTTAGTTAAATCTAAATATTTAAATTTTAAATTACAATTTTCAATTTAATAAAAAAAATAATAAATATAAATAATAATAAAATAAAATAAATAAAATTAATGTGATATCTGTTGTTGTTTATTTTGTACAAGGACATCAATATCAGGCTGAATGGAACTAATTTTCACTCTTAAGTCATTTTGTATATCGAGCCTACTTCTGTACTTATTTTTCAAATACAACAATTCAGAAAATCCACTCTCACACAAGTAGTGATAAATGGAGTTAAACATTGTAATGCTTGCTTGAAAACAGATGGGTATTCTATTTTTGTTGACATCCAAAATGAAACCAATATTTTGTTTTTAAATGCGTCTTTCATTGAGCTGTCACTTACCATATCAATGAACGATTCTTTGTCTTCCACGTCTTCTGGAACTTCTTTGTCTGAAGATTCATACAAAAATAGGTTTCTAATCCAATTTTTCTTTGAATAGTCTTCAGAAAAATATTTTGAAAAATTCATCTTTAATGCTTCCAAATGTTCCAAGATGTCAGCATTTAAATCTTCCTTCATAGACAGTTGCTACGATTACAATCCCCATATCATCGACATTAAATATTATTTTGATAAAATAATAATTTTATAAAATTAGCTAATATCAAATAAACTAAACTAAGCTAATTAATATTGAACGCAAATAGTAATAAAAAAATTTCTTCGCGTACCACCTACGAGCCTTCCGCGTACCACGGGTTGGGAACCCCTGGTGTAGACGATGATAGTGGAAAGGTGATTGCGATTTTGGTTGCGAGATCAGCGAATTTGTTCTCTTTTATGTTCGAGTATCCGGGAATTCAAAAGAGTTCGATTTTGAAGTTATTGTAGTATTGTAGAGTATAGATTTTGTTCTGAATGTGTTGACAAATGTCTGATGGGTGATATGTGTTCTTTATATTGACGATAGCACTGAGAGAGTCAGTGAAGATAATAGTGTCTGTAGATTGTGATCGATTATTATCTCGAGCATTTTTAGTATCGCAAATGACTCTGCTGTGAAAACTGAGCAGGAGCTGGGCAGTTTGTACATGGATTCCATGTTGTTCCAAATTACTGCAGCGCTAACCCCGTCGTGGCTTTTGGAAGCATCCGTGTATATTTTTTCACTTATGACGTTTTGAATTATGTGGAAATATTCTTTTTTGTAGATTGAAGAGGGTGTGTCGTTTTTTTTCAAATATAGAGAGTTCAGTGTTGATTTCAATAAGATTTTTCCATTGGGGGGGGGGGGGGTCAGAGTAGGTGAAGTAGTAAGTACTTTAGAAATGTCCAGATTATTCTCCTGGAGGAATAGTGTTGGTAAAATTTGAAACATTGATTTGAAGTCGGGAGTAAGAAGGGTACTTGCTAATCTTAATTCCTGATTTAATGTTATTTTGAGTCTTCTTATGTTGAGAGGAGGTGTACAAGCAAGATTATAAATACTGGGTATTGGGCTTGAACGATAAGCGCCGATTGACATACGAAGACCCGAGTTGTGGATTATATCTAGTTTCTTTAATATTGATTTATGTGCTGTTCTCCAAATGAAAAATTTGTAGTTGAGTTTAGAAAGTATGAGTGACTTGTATATTATTAATAAAACATGAGTTTTGGAACTCCATGATGTATGGGATAACATTTTTATCATATTGAGACATGGAGTAATTGAGTTTTTCAAGGAGTTGGTGTGGTGGGTCCAAGAGCATTTTTTGTCAAAAGTAATGCCGAGTATTTTAATAGTATTATTATTTATTAGTTGATGATCATCCATTTTTAAGTTTATATAGTTTTGATTGCGCTTGTGTGTGAATACTATACATTGTGATTTTTTAAGTGAGAAAGTGAAGCCGAAAGTGGATCCATTTAAGTAGATTATTGATGACTTATTGCAGATGAGTTTGGATAGTTGCTAAGCTCTTGCTTCGACAATAATTATTAAAGTCGTCCGCAAAGAGGGTAGAATGGACGGGCGGGGAATTGTTTTGTGTGATATTGTTGATGACTATAAAGAAAAGAGTAACCGAAATTGAAGATTCTTGAGGGACTCCGTTAACCTGTGAGAAAATCTTGGATAGTTTGGTTAATTCTTACTTGGAATGTTCTTGTTTTAAGAAAATTGCTGATAAAGTTGAAAATTTGGTTTTGGCTTAGTACTTTAGTGAGACTGTTTAAGATGTACGGTTTCCATGTTGTATCATAGGCTTTCATCAAATCTAGACTAATCATACATAAGTATTGATTTTCGGAGTAAGAGTTTTGTATTTTTCTGTGCATTTTAAATAGACAATTGTATGTACCTTTATTTTTCCGGAACCCGCATTGTTCAGGAGTGAAATAATAAGACTGTTCTAAGAACCATATTAAACGTTGGTTTACGATTTTTTCTAGGAGTTTACAAAAGATATTTGAAAGTGAAATGGGCCGATATCCTTCAGATGAGAATTTGTTTTTTCTTAGTTTACTTATAGATATAATAATACTGTTTCTCCAATTTTGTGAGAATACGTTGTGGTTCCAGATGATGTTATACACTTTTAAAAGTATCTGAAGCGTATCGGTGGTAAAGTTTTTAATAAAGCTATAAGGAATATTGCTTGATCCGGTACTCTGGCTGGTGCATTTTTAAGCAAAATTTCATCGATTGTTATTGGGATATTTAAGTGAGACTGGTGAATGTTTTAGGGTGATATTAAAGAGGGTTGAGGTGATGGTCTATATTTGTTCTCCCTTAAGAAGTCGTAACTGTATATTTCATTTCTGGGGTTTTTTTCAAAATATTTTCCGAGGAGTTTAGTAATTGAAAATGGATCGGTGTTTAAAGATGAGTTGGTGGAGAGATAGATATTGTTATGTTTTTTCCGTTCCTGTAATGGATTTTATTCCACATTAAGTGGGGATCGACCTGGACATCGATTTTGGAGGTGAAGTTTCGTCATGTTAGGGTTTTGTTGATTTTGACCAGGAATCTTGTTTTAGCTCCGAGTTCTTTTAATTTTATATAGGCCTCTGGAATGACCTGGTTTTTATAATTGTTTTCAGTGATATATAGTGTTTAATTTCATTGTTCCATCACGGACAAGTGTTTTTTTGGAGGAGGGTTTTAAGTAGCCGATTTTTTGTTCTGCCGTCTCTATGATGAACTCGGTGAATTTAGTGACTGTTTTATCAACATCTCTAACGTCATCCGTGAATTCTAAAGAATTTATTTTCATTTCGAGAAGGTTTAAAAAAAGCGGTTAGTCGGGGTTTTTGAGGTTCCATTTTATTGTAGGGTGATTCGTTTGATATAAATTGAAAATTAATTGTATAGAGATTGGGATATGGTCACTATTGTATATTTTATTTAATACTTACTAGTACAGTATTTGTGCTATGATAGGTGTAGAGAACGTTAAATCGATAGCTGAGAGGTTTCTATTAGAAGGATTTATTTTGGTTTGCTCGTTGTTATTAAGTATTACAATATTATCTTGTTTTAATAATTTTTCTATAATTTTTCCTCTTGGATCGGTTTTATATGAACCCCATGTAAGACTGTGGCTGTTAAAATCACCGACAATAATGAAGGGTCGTGGTTATTGTTTGATAATATTTTCTAAGTCTATGAGAGTGAAGTTGAATTGATTTGGAATGTAGATATTACAGAGAGTGGTTTTTATTTCGAGAGTAATTGATATTGAAACAGCTTCTATGTTAGAACGGATAGGAATTTTCTCCCGAGGAAATGAGTTGTTGATGAGTGTGCAGACACCACCACTTGCTTTCAGAAAGTCTTAGCGGTTTTTTTATTGCATATTGGTAGTTATTTATATTAGGTGGAGATTCGTCGTATTTTAGGTTTGTCTCTTGAAAACATATAACAATTGGTTGATGTAAGTTGATTATAAGTTTAATTTCATCGATATTTTTATGGAGTCCGTTGAGGTTCCATTGGATAATGTTTTTGGGTTGTATCTGCATTTTAGTATGTTATATGTAGTTTTCATTAATTTACACTGTACCTGCTGTTTTTTCTCCATCTTATACGCTAATATCATTTGTACACTCGATGATCAACTATTAAAGCTTTTATAATTTTAAATAAAACTCTAATACTATAAAATTACCAGTGAGTTCATATTTATTTAATCTTGTCCACTAAATTTACAATTCTGAATAAACTATACTAACGCATATACATAATATTTTGAATAAGTAAATATTTCATTACCTATGATAAATAAATTAGCTCTGAACTAATTTTATTCATGATCGAATCCTCCACATTTTATATTAATATTTAGTGACACCGAACCCTATATTGAGGTCTGGCCCCGGCCCGATATTTTTTGAAAATGTAGGATGAAGCTGCATATTGGCAGCTTCATATTGGCCCGAATACGAATAATATTTATATTAATTAATATAAATATTCAACCAGCTATTTTTACTTAAATGGGTGATTGGTTAGTTCGTAAAAATAATGATTTATATTTTGTGCGTATAATTGGTCTTAACCCTGCCTTAAGTTTCTGTATTAATGATTGAGAAAGATTCTAGTCTATTGACTGCCTTGGGTTTGTATAGGAAGTAGATAAAATGTGTGGCTAAGATTGAAAATTGAAATTTTCTTTTACTCTCTCCCCCTTCCTTCCAAAATAAGTACACAATTGATGCTGATATTTAAATATTGCGGCGTTTTAAAATATTTTTCGCTCGACTAAATTTTAGAACTTCGACGCTTAATATTAAGAATCATTATAAAATTTCACTTTCATTTATAAGCCCAGGACTACGAAAAATCTATTCCAAAATTATGGTACAGTTAAATCAAAATTGTCTTTAGTAATTATGCAAAATATAAGTAAAGATATAACATGTATTCAAAAAATTGAAATAAACTTTCCAATAACCCCAGACTTAAAATAAAAACAAAATTTTTAAAATGCTGTTAATAATATAACTTAAATTTAGTACAAATTACTATTTAATGACCAATCATTGGCAGAAAGAATTTAGTATTTATTTATACAATGCAATAGAATATAATTTTAAATAAAAAAAAAAATAAATATTTTTTAAATATTTTATATTGAGCAATGACTTAGTAGTAATTTATATGAGATAATTAATCACATGCCTACTTACAATTTTTTTAAGTTCTTTATTTGATTTACACAATTTACACATGTGTAGATATTTGCATTAAACATAACATACATATATCTTTTAAGTTGTAATGATTGATGTTGTTATCTCATTTAAATTGATTATAAAATATCATACAAATTACAAAACATTAACAGTAGCACAATTTCTAGTTTTCAATAAATATCATTGGTAATATGCAGTTAGTCCAAATAGATTTTTTCCACTTCTTTGCAATTAACTTGATTAAATAAAAAAAATTTGTTTTACGATATAATAATTAAATAATATTACAGTTAAAAATTGTATACTTACTTAATTTATTTTGTAGTCATATTTAAATCGAATATATGAAACAATATTTTTATTTTTCACTGCTACCGAAATATTGGTATTTTTAAATGTAATTGGAAATATCAGTATTAATATCATTTTAACATAAAGGATCTTCCAAATTGTATGTGATAGTAGATTTCACTGTGGCATATTTAAATTAGGAAAAATGACCTATGTGAAACCGATTTGTAATCATAATATTATGTATATGAATCATTTTATACTCATTTTTTTTATGAATTAAAAATTGAAGATCAAATCATCTGTCTAAGTATGTTCGAAATAAATTAGATAATCTTAGACTATCAATGTGCCAAATGAAAATACCAAAACAAACAAAACTCTTCAATAACTTAGCAGAAACATCTTAGTTGTTAATTTTATTTCTGTGTAGTACTATGCCACTTGATTGTATAATAAGGCATTTATTATCTATTAGGTGCCAGTGAACCATAGACTAGGCATACATTCAAACAACAATTATAGATGTATAAATGATTAAACTGAAATTAAAATGTTTAAACTTAATATCATACTGTATCACCTATTTAAATATAGAAATTACCAAATAGTAAAACTTACCAACAAATTGTACATAATATGTACCTACTCACCAAGAATCCAATTGACATGATATTAACCAATTTAGGTACTTATTTATTTGATTAAATTATTAAATAAAATACAATATGTGGTAGATAAGAAAAAATATATACAAGAACTTTGTACTTGAACTTTATTATATACTAAGTGCATCATTAAAATTTAAACACTTAAAAATGTGAAATATTAAAAAGTAAAACTTTATTACATTAACGACTCACGACTCACGAGCACGGTCCAATTATTTCTTATAATCTTATAACTTATAAGTTTATAACCTAACGGTTTATCTATTCAACTTATTGTCACAGAATAACAAGAACGAACACTATTTGAGTTTCACGTGGGTTCTTATGAGGCGGCAGATTTGTAATACCTGTTAGAATTACAGTGCTGCCGGTAGAATGATAATTCTCATTATTCTATTTTTCTAACGAGACTGATATTCCGAACAGATAATTAGCTTTAAGCTAACAAACTTTTAAGTTGCAAAGTTGAAACTTGCTTACTTTCTTTATGATTCTTGGTATTCGTGATTTTTACATTTGTGAATTATTTAATTTATATTTTGTATTTATAAGTCATAACACACCATTGAACATTATAGAAAAGTATTTTTTCGATGAGTTTAAGTGTGTTCCTAAATAATGTTAATAAATTATGATACATTTTAAATCATAGTATATTGAACAAAATATCTCAAAACACAGTGTAGGTTTAAATAAATTTATTCTAATCACATGTATACAATATATTTACAATTAAATTTATATAAAACTTACAAATGCTTAGGTATTAATACTTAAATATTTTATACAATATTATGCACGTCAAAGCAACATTTATTTCCTACTTCGTTCATTTTCAATAAAAAAAAATCACGATAAATTTGGTTTAATTAATAAAATAATTAATTAAGCTATTAATTTCAAATATTGGCGCAAAAGTCAAAATTATGTTCCGTTAACAAGATGTGGTACGTATGACGTCATGTTATTGACGTGTTAACAAAAATGCATGTAAACTTTAGCAATATCAGGGTGACCAGAAAAAAAGAATAGTACATTTTTATTATATACATGGATACCATGTAATTCCAATAAATTGAACAAAGTTTTAAGTTCTTAGCGTGTGTTCCTTCTGGTTATTCTATGGTTCAAACATGTATTTGTGACTAAGAAATTTGTTTTTATAAAAAAAAAGTTCATAAGACATTTTTTTGCATATTTTGCTTATTTTGTATATTTAATTATTGTTTGTGTTGTTACATTTTTATTTTTATTACAACTAAATAATTTGCTTACATTTTTAAATATTGGTAATTAATTTTTCTATGAAAGTTTAAAAAAAATGAAGAATTTTCATCCATAGGCACTATTTTATGTAGTAGAAATAAGTGCATAATATACACTATGACACTATGATCATGATATAGATAAAATCTACATCGTGACTATGACTAAACATACAACGTAAACTTCTTATCTATTTTTTGTTACACGTGTTACAATCAATAATATCAATAAGTATAGCCCGTACTTTGTTTCAATATTTACAAATGTCTCACACATTATTATAGTAGTATGTACACGAGGTCTTCATTTATGTGCTGTACCCGCATGTACCGGATACTTTAATCAGTCGATGTTAGTGCGTCTTTTTTGTTCAATTTTATTATACAATCAATTTTTTCTCTAATATAGATAAATAATTTTTTTGTTACACGATAATTTAAATGTTTTGATTTTTTTAATGTATATTAAGCATTTTTTCGTATTATTATTTTATGGATGTTTAGTGCATAAAGTACCTACTCATAGTAATTAGTCAATGTCCAATATACTTTAGATATTACTGCATAAGCGTGTAAGGTTTGACAATTAATAAATTAATGCATTATTAACAATCGTTTATGCCTGCAGTTTCTGTAGTTCAATAATACTAGAATCTAGAATATGATAGGAAACATAATATTATATTAAACGAAAATCCACTAAACTGTGAGTGACATGTTTGTACACAAAACGTTTTATTATATTTACCTAAGCTAACTACCCAACTACTCAGAGACGTATTCAAAATTTCTCTCCCTCTAATACCTTTTAAATGTCAATTTTTGACAATAAAAATGAATTTTGTACGTTTTATATAATAATTAAGTTGTTAAAATTATTGTAATAAAGAAAAACAAACAGTTAATTTTTAAGATTGCAATAAACAAAACTAATATCTTTAAACATAGAAAGTATAGAAATAAATAAATATAAATAAATTCAATGATCAATTGAATAATGTAGAAACTATTAGTAGTATAAAAAGGTATGTTCTGATGCCTAGTATCCTGGTCCTCCTGGTCCTCTTGGTCCTCCCCTACCATCTGCCGCTGCCGCAATACCGTCACCACAGCCCGCTCGCAAAATCTACCAAACGGCCTGACAACCGGTGTTATGTCTCACATGGGATGCGACAAGTGAATTGATCGATATAATACCGGAATACTCCAACTATTATACCATTGATCGCTTCATAGACTATTTGATAAGTTTAAAATAAAATTTATGATTTATACGAGTCTTTTAAAAATCTAATTAATTCTGGTCTGATAAATAAAACTAACCTGTATCACCCAAGTTTTGATTCTCATATTCATTCATAACAAACATACATTACGTCGTCGTGGTTGGATATAATATTTGATCTATTGGCCGAAACATCGAGAACAAATATTTGAGGAGGCCAATATGCTAGGCAAATTGAATAACGCTCTGTCGAGCGAGTTGAGCATCCGATTGATTAATCTATGCAGCGGGTTTAGGTCTCAAGTGAACTGAAACGTTACCGATATCTTAGGAAAAATAAAAAATATTAGATATAAATTAATATTGAAGAAAAAATAAATAATAAATATACATACCATGAGCATTTTTCAAATGTTTGCTAAGGTAGTATATTATTTTATAGAAATGAATACATTTCTTATGATAAGCATGGATCAAAAGGGTTGAATAATAATTATATTTCATTATAAATGCAATTATGATCGTATTAAAAATAACCATTACTTCAAAGATATTACTCGAGGGCCAGGGCCCATAGTCCACCTACGACTCTGCCTGTAAAGTATATTATATTAATTAGATAGGTACCTATTATAAAAAGAATATACCACATCAAATTCAAAAATAATTTATGGATAATAATATAACATCATATAATTCGCATAATTTGTGCAGTTCTCGGTACTATAAATTATAATCCATTATTTAAAACAATAATTTTAGTATGCATTTAATTAAAATAGTGTTTTGTTTTTAGTTTTTATTGCTGTGCAAACTCGTAAGGTATGTTTTAATCCAAGCGCAAAATAATTGAAAAATAAAATGAAAAATAAGGATAATATATATTTTATACTATAATTTATTCATTGTGTAGTTTTTAATTCATTCAAAATAACGATTTCCCTTAACTTGTTTCATAAGTTATTAATGCAGTTGTTGCAAAAAGGAAAATATGAACTCATAAAATATAATGGTAGCTGACATGACAACTTTTATGTGTGGGCAAAACATTAAAATATATCATATGTAGTCCAAAAGAGGCACCCTGCATTGAAATGAAAAATAAATAAATATGTAAAACGAAAAACAATTCCCTTTTAATGTAGGTTTATTATAGTGCATTAGTGCTATTACAGAGCATATTATTTATTACTATATTAATCATAATATATTTCTTCATTACATTAGCAATTTTGATTTATTCCCTAAATAGTATCAACTAAATAAAAGTATCTTTTTTTTTAAAATTAATTACAATCAATACCGTTTAGCCGTTTTTGATTTGATATGTAACTATGTTAATAAAATGTGACAAAAAACGAACGAAACAAATACAATAGTCGATAAGAACAATAATGATCACCTCGCGGGGTTGGCCACAATTTTTACCGCCATCAGATATAATTAGATAGAGCTACGTAAAGCCGCGGTTTTAAGGAGGACGATCGTCTCCCCCCCACCCCCCCTGACACTTAGTTTATTTTTTTCAATATGGAAATATTTAAAAATAATTATTTACAGTAAATATGAAAATTTATAAATTTCAAAAATATCAAAAACAGATTTTTTATAATATTATATATAATGTTTCTTTATGCGTTTTTATAAATATAAAATACATTTATGACTAATAAATTGCTTTAGTATGATGAATCACTTTCAAGAAATAATTCAAATTAACTTGCGTTTGTACAAAATAAGTATAAATTAAAAATATAATAGTAATAAAATATATAACTTAAGCATGGATAGTCTTTGATAAGATGGTAAAAATAATTTTTTTTACGTGCTATTTTGTGTCATTTAAATTCATCCTCCCTTATTTTAGAAATTTTGTCACCGTTACAGGTACAAATATACTTACACTTTATACATATTGGTCAGCTGTCAAAACCGTTCTACGGGTGAATATAGGTTGGTAGTTTATAATATCGATGTGCGAGGGGCACGGGGAATGTAAAATTGTAAAACATTAAAATTTAAATCACTGATTAAGTGCCTAATAATGGTACAAGTAGGAGATTATTGGGATTAACTGCACTACTGCAGTTTAGGTTAGGTTTAACTTACTACTTTTTAACATGGGGCCCGGGGAATATTGGATACAGCGATCATACAGACATTGTATACAAAACTATGTGTGATGTATTGATGTATCATGTATATAATATATAAATATATAATAATGGTAAGCATTATATATTTGCTTTTAAAAGTTTACTAAAATAATATTTTGTTTTCAAAAGTAAAATTCTATAATAGAAATATATTTTATTTTTGTTTCTGTGTAATTATTATTTATTATTTTAAAGTTTCATCGTTTCATAGTTATACTACCTACACAAATGATTCCCCGCGACAGGCTTCGCGTTAAAATAATAGGTATTATATATATATATATATATATTATACCTAATATATAGGTGTAATAATGTCTAACCAGTCTTGTTAAGAACACTTTTCAAATGCATTTAAAATACGTTTTAAATATTTGGTGTTTTTTACACCTAAAGAATACACCTAACCTAACACAGGGCCACCACAGAGGTAAAACTAAAACCCGGGACTCATTCCATTCCAACACTTATAACAGAAACAGAGTGGCCCGAACTAACCTAGTGAAAATAATGTATAACTATGTCATTAAATATATTTTAATTTATAACTTATAAATTTATCAATAAAACATATTTATATACATATGATAGATTAACCCTTAATGATGTATACCACAATTAACAAAAATTATGCATCATTACCAAAACGATATAGGATTTTCGGAACGATGAATATATTAATTTTACTATAATGCTGTTTAGAATCTAAGCGAAAAATGATAGATGTATTAATTTTACAATAATGTGTGTTTTTATTTTTATTTTTTTTCTACTAAAAAAAATGATTCTATTTTATTGATCAGCGTCTTTTCTAGAGGAAAAATGAATCTAGTTGGTTCTTTCGAGAGGTAAAAATTGAAAATTCCTAATAGTTTTTGACTCGTGAGTTGATATAATAACAATTGAAAAATGTTAAAGATACATTATCACGTATTTTTTTTTTTAATAAGCATTTGTAATTCGAAATTCGTCAAAATAACGGCGATGAACGAAAGTACTGTTTATAGAATATAATAGAATTCATTAAAGATTCACAAGGAATAAGGTTTACATTTTTATTTTTATAACTAATAAATCAGATATTTAAACACGATGTTTAAAATATACTCGTAATATATTATATGTCTACTACTACTACTATTAAATTGGATCTGGTTAGTACTTTTTCTTTTTTAAATGTCAATAATGTTTTTACTCGGTCAAGTTTAAAATTTTTTAGAAGGTTCCTCAAAAGTTGGTCAACAATTATAACAGTAAAAAGTTTACCTGAAAGTCACATTAATTTTTTATGAGCTTTTGAAGTTCAAATTTTTAAAACATTAAATATTCACTACTTTTTCTCCTTAATCGATTTTTGATATTTTATTGTTATTCAAAAATGAATAACCATAGGTACTTGAAACTTTTACCAATTTTTTATTTTATTATTTTCTGTAAATGATAATTTTCAAAATATTTTGATGCTTTTGAGTTGTTTATAGACTTTTAAAATTTTTGATTTTTTTTTTAATTTATTTTTGTGTCATCACCTTTTGAGTTAATAAAAATACTTCGATTTTCTACTTCAGCATCTTTTCTAGTGGGCAGTTAATCTAGTTTGTACTTAGGAGGGTAAAAAGTAAATTTAATAAGTAATTCTCAGTAGTTTTTAAAAAAAGACTTTTCGTGATTTTTGATTGATTATTTCTGAATTACACATTGATTGAGATGTACAATAATGCATTATAATGTATACAGATATGCTATAGCTTCAATTTTATAATTCCTTATTTGTAATATGATTATCCGCTTTAAATAATAAAATTATAATTTTATGTAGGAATACTTTGTGAAATAATGGTGTTTGTTGAATATTTTATCCAGCAACTGTTATTAATATTTTATACATTTTAATATTTTTCCTTTTCAGCTTAAAATGTATTAAAGTTATATGTTAACAAAAGCAGACATAGATAACTTGATATAGTGGACTTGATATAAATAATTATAAAACAGTATTGAATTATTATTGGGTGACTTTGTGAACAGCTATTATTTTGGTGTATATTAAAAGTTTTATACTTATTGAGCCAGTCATTATTAATTATTATGCACTACTCTATCAAACACTGGAATGACGCCCCTGAATTAATTTAACCCACTGTAATACTATTAGTAAAATAAATTACTTTAATATCAATATAAAAAAAAAACATATTTAGTATAATATAGACTGACATTCTGTCTTTAAGTAGAATCGTTTTCCTTATAGAATGATATCAATAAAATAATACACCTAATACTATTCAATTTAAATTTAACACTTCTATTACAGTGACCTACATAACACCCATTGTACAGCAGACTATACGCACTTGCCCACCTTTTTATCAATGCTGTTTATTGATGCTGTACATTTATTGTCAGCATTTATTGAAAGTGTTTCTTTGGACCCGGCCCTTTATGTAATCAACCGAACTTCTATAAAAAATGCTCGA
>JACXSJ010002613.1:0-40467 GCA_014851325.1 Pentalonia nigronervosa | reverse complement strand
CGCCGCCGCCGCCGTCACTGCCGTCACTGCTGCTGGCTGCTGTTGTTGCTGCACTTCCCGCGCCTAACCGATGTAGTCGGCGGATGACAATTGCAGCGGAAGAGCATTGCGCGCGCGGATCGAAATCGAATCGAAAAGTATAAATGACGTGGTTCTACAGTGCATGTATGCTATGCATATCGTGTTTGGACGTTTCGCGCGATTTCAATATGTATACCTCCCCTATTACCTACCTACATCATAAAATACGTATTATATATTATAATACGTATATTACATGCGGTGAGACATCGTCGAATAAAGCTAGAAACACACTACTGCACGTCACGTGAAATCACACATTGTCATGTGAGTTCACGTGACGAGAAAAAAGTGCGGAGTGCCATTTTACATGTTATTTTAATTCATCAGAAACACACTGTTATCACGTCATGCTTATCACGTCACGTTACCAAACTCACGCGTGAAATCACGTCTCTATTTTCTGAAAGTTTGCACATTTATGACTCACGTGACAACACGTAAACTAGTGTTTTATACTATTATTTCGTTCTAAATTCAAAATTCAAAAATGGAAGAAATGCTTATTGAAAAAGTTAGGGAAAATGTTACATAACATAACATTAACATTATTAACATAACGTTTCGAATCGTTTCGTAGCTCTTGAACTAGCCTTCGAAACTCACCCAACTCTTCTCTTTTTGTATTTATATCATGGACCCATGTTCTTGTCGACCTTTTGTTTCTCTCGTCTTCATCGAGGACCACAAAAGCAGCAATTTCCCAATCTAATGAATCTGATGAACTCGAACTTTCCATAGTTAAAATATACACTGACAAGTGTTCGTGTCAAATATACAGTGCCAACTGTTTAAATATAGGTACTGCGAAATGGTGAATTAGGTATGATACGAGTTTGTGACAGTAGTGTATTTTTAAACGTGATATCACGGATGATCACGGTCGTGACACGCCAACGTGATTTCACGTGACGTGACAGTAGTGTGTTTCTAACTTAATAATCGTTAACAATAATTGATATTATCGAAACTAAATAAATCAATGTAAGTCCGCACATAATATAACTATACACCTTGCCTACATTCAATTCTTATGATTTCGTTCTGAGTTTTCGACCTTGTTCAAATTCTCTAATGAGGCACCTATAGTCAAGGGACCGTATATAAAATCAATTATTAATCACGTCTCAAATTGTTTTCCATTACACTCTTCCTTCAATCCTTGGTCCACCGAGGAATTCTCTTTTACGGCCCTTGCATGGAAAAAAACTACAGCGCTCATATTTTCTGCAGAATGAAATCTATCTAATTTAAATTGAAATTGTGCGTTAAAAAAACAAATAGCTTACTTTTTTCTACTTAGGTACCGAGTGGCACTGCAGCTGATAGAAATAGTATTCGTTCCTGTTTATGACAACTATACTCATGTCATATTACCACAACAGTTATCTAACCGTACAAATAACTGATAAATTTGTATACCTACAAGCATAATATATTATATTGAAAACAAAATTTGTCGAACACAATTTAATATAGTATATTAAACATTGTGAAATGTTTAAGCAAATTATTCAGTCAATAAGTATGGTGAATATAAATGTGCATTCGATAGTATTATTATAAGTTATGACAGTGTTGAAGTTGAGATCTACTGAAAACTTCATCTCACATACAATGTTCGACGATTTAGGCCAATATATTATATTCGTGTACCGCAATTTATGTGTACGGACGACCACAATACGTTACATCATATTACGTCTCGAAGTCCTGCATTGTATAATATATATATGTAGTATATTGCTATACATCATATACACACGGGAACTCGGTGTGCGATGTCGATCCGCGGAAAAAAAACTCTTCGTGATAAAATCTGCAGCAGCCGTCGTTTTGCGGATATAATGCGCAGCATCACGTCGTAGCACACTCACACGTTAATATTATATTATTATTATCATTATTATTATTGTAATATGCTCGTATTGCGTTTAAATCTCTATAAACTTGTATTCAACGATCATTCGATTTTTATTTTGCTCGCACGTGCACGCATGATATTACATAGTACCTACCTAATATTCCGCGCATCATCGTTGCTGCATGCAGCAGCAACAACGCGTATATCATTATGATAACTAATAATAATAATAATAATAATAATAATAGTATATACGTATACACACCACCACCACCACACGATGTGTGATATAAATTATTATTTTTATATATCATCACCGGCAAAAAAAATCCTCATGGCAGATTTATGTACGGTAATAGAATATCGCGAGCTTATCGAATAATCCGTTTAACCACGCGCTGCCTCTGTACCAGCAGTAGCACCAGCACCGGCAAGCGTCGCATTATTATGTATAACACTGTGCGTAATCGGCGGCACGTGTATATACAATCGTATGACGTACGCCGCCGAAACGGTAAAAAAGGAGAGAAAAAAAAACGAAATCCGTAATTACATCGGTTTTGGTATAGCAATATTTCACGTTTTTAACGACCCGATGTTGACATCGGAATTATCCGGTGAATACGAGATTAATTAAAATTGCCTTGTGCTGCAGCCGCACCCTGCAGCATCGTACAAAGAGTTATTGAAAAAATAAAGTCACTATATCAATATGATTAAAGCGTCCGAAAACTGTCATCAATAATAATATTGTCCGATAAAACCATTTTTTTTTTTTATCGTTTACCGATATATGTCCTATATATATACCTAATATATATACATGTTTAAACCTATAGTGTATATTTTTATAATGGTTATAGTTTATAGTTTCAAAAGTATAAATTGAAATAAAAAATGACACCTATTTATCGTAATTTATAATAAGTTCACCCACATATATGGTAAATACATCATATAGCATTGATTATAAATACTAGTATTTATACAACCAATGCAATCATTGGAATGTATATACATACTATATATTACGTGGTAGCGGTGGTGGTGGGGCTGGTGGCGATGATGGTGATATATTTGACTGGCTATACTAATATTGTTGATCAATGTTTGAGATTTTGAAAGAAAAAAATAATTCTATATAATATAGTTTGATATTAGTATATTGATATTCTTCTCAATAATATACTATATATAATACAATGAAAAAAATATCTCATGAGAAACTATATGTATATATAAGCTATTAAGATATTAGAGGAGTCTCTATTGAATAGCGATGAGTAGATATCCCGTAAAAGGTATGATCCACTATCCTCCGTTCGTTTTAACTTTAAAATAATATGCTTAATAATGAAAAAAAACAAAAAAAAAAATTAAATAAAATCTAGATTAATTCAATTATAAAGATTTACTGTTGAGTCGTTGCGTTTTTTAATTATGTCAAGTTATATTACATATTATAATATTTTTTTTGTAAACATTGATTCACATAATATTGTATATACAATATTATAAAATAAACAATAAACCTTTTTGTTTATATATTTAATATTTGTATAATGGTAATATTATATTGAAATGTCTACAAGAGTATTCATTCTGTTAACGATTATAATATTAAAAAGATTGAAACATTTTAAAAATCACTATGATATAATAGAAAAAAATGTGTTTTTGTATTGGCATTTGGTGTTATAAAATATTCCAAACTGTTGGATAAACTATTTTATTCTCAAAATCATTAATGTTAAAATAAAAAAATATTAATATTTTATTTACATTAATACTATTTACTCAAACAAATGAACCGTATATACTATAATTTGCATATATTATACAGCTCTTTAATACGCATCACTCGTATATATAATCGAGTCACACTTTATGACTATGCAATAAAACATACCACGGTACGACGAAAAAGCAATACCATTTTTGGCGCAAGTTTTAAGTAGGTTAAAGTTTTGGAAAAATAAAACGTAATCGTTCGCTATTATAAAATATATGTGCGCGGTGTAAAAAATAATAATTAATAATGATACGCATTGGCTGCGGCGGAGATACCGATTAATGATTGTACATATAAAAACAAACGAAACTCGGGTTGTTTCTCAAAAGATATTTCGTCCAATTAGAGCGACACGCGCGATAGCAACATATCACATATATTATATTATATATAAATTAAATAACCGAGAAAATGTAATCACGCAATTAAGTTGACGGCGGATAATATATTATATCCAATGCCGGTACGACACGCGTATAATTCTTCGCACGATGCACTTATATATTATTATTATTATTTTATATTTATATTACGGCGGCAGGCTGCGGTGCAGTATTCAGCAGTAATTAACTCCTGGTACGTTTATATTGTACGTATTATATATCTATATGTATATATAGGAACATATTTTGTAGCATAATAATAATCATATACTTGTGTGACCACAATATCATTATTATTGTTATTATTATTATTGCATATTATACAGGACGATTAATCAAAACTAAATTTTCAAATATAGTTCAATTTTGACAATGAATTGTATACTATTATATCATATTATTATTGATTATTATATACTTACATCCCTAAGTCATTATACCCCATGTACCTACTGTATAACAGTGCAAATAGGTTCGTGGTATAATTGTTGTATAAATATAGATTAAAATTAGACTAAATATATTTTGTAATTTTTTATTGTCTATAAAAAATAATACATCTCCTACGTGATGACAAAAATTGCAAGTCCTTCTACAGTTAATATTTTTTGAATGACAACGTATTTATTAAACACGTTAGAGAAAAATTGTTTTTTTTTTTTTTATCGTTTAAATAACTAATTTTCATCAATATTAAAACATCAAATATCTATAAAAAATAATGTGTGTTAATATTGTATTTTCGATATTTTTAGAATGATATTAGAATAATACCAATTTATGAAGAACTTTGTATTGCATTTTGAAGCTTTTTGACAATTTTATCATACGTAAATCGAAAAAAATTTTAAATGATTATGGAATATAAATATTAAACACTAAAGACAACAAAACGAGCCAAAATATTTTAAAAATCATACCATATCAAGAAAATGCATTATAACGAACAATAAGTTAGTAAATAAAAATTAAATACTTATTATTGTAAAACCAACACATTCATCGCTCCACACAAAATCTAAAAGGGCGGTTCTCATTTGAAAAAAATAAATTTGTATTGCCAAATAATATACTTCTTCAATAAAGTAAAAAGATACGAGTATTTGAAAGTATGGTTATTGTTATTAATTATAATTAAAAATTCCAAAAATTAGAATTTATACACGTATCTTTTATTAAAGTGGATGAGTGGTAACCACTTTTAAATTTTCAACGAGTGATGGATGGTTTAGTAATGATGATCAATAGGTAACAGTTTAGTAATAACTAGTATTTTAGTATTTACTACAACAATTAGTTAAAAATATGACAGTATAAATTTGCCGTTATTGGGTTTCGAGTGGGTGGAATTATTAGACTGGCCTCTAAACAAATTCAGGTTATCACTACGACACTGTGGGCGAGTGTACTCGGCGATTCGCTCTGTATACATTCGTATCCAAGTTATTCTAAGTCAAGACAATGAATGCGGCATATCGTTTTAATGCCGTTAATCTACATTTTTTTCCCGTACGAAAAACCATTCTCGGTCGTCTGCTCGCTCATACATCGTTTTTTATAATATTTTTACTATCCCATTAGTCATCGCGTTTTATTACCGACAGATATCCAGTTGTCTCGTGTGTAATATATATATATATATATATATATATATAATAAGCTTACATACATAAAGATATAAGTAGGTATTTGGCTAGCGTGTGTATACGCAATTATATTTATTACAAAGAAGTATAATCGCCAAACTAATTATTGTTTGATGTCTGACGTCGTTAAATAATAACACATTTATTTGCGCAAATTCCTCCAACTCTTGGAATACCTATTGGCTAATATATTATGTTACTGCAGTACTATATAATTACTATCATAGGCTAGTGTGTAAATACAATAATGTACATTAATAGCTGTAGATACATACCACACAACGTTCCAATATTTATTTTCTTCAGCCCATCAGCACCGCATAAGAGGGTAAGAGAGAAATAGAAAATAACATATCGGTTTTGTATTTTAGCTATCAATTGACTTTATTTTCGAGCTTAAAAATAAAAACTGTTTTTCGTAAATTTAAATGGATATTAAATTATTATAATATAATTATTAGACAGTTATATATCGAAATGTGCTCGTTAAATATACTCTTCGATATTATTTTCTCGTTGAAATTGTTGAGATTGGTGATATAGGCACCTACTCTAAGATTACGTAAAAAAAAAACTTTTTTTCGTGAATAAGTTTTGATTATGTGGCACGTGGGTCAAAGAGAAAACAAAATCCCTTCAACATCATCTTTATAATGTTGAGATCATTTTTGTCTGTTTAAACAAATCACGATATTAAATTTAAAAAAATTAAAAAAAACGAAACAACTCCTCCCTTTGACAACAAACAATAACCTACGCTAACCACTATTACGTTACATCATAATATTATTAAAACAACAAAAACACAAAACCTAAGCCGGAGCTCATCAAAATAAAATTATAATACATGCATAAAACAACATACTGCAGTCGTGGAGATGCAGTCCCGGTGGTACCGATATGCACTTGTGTTGGGCAGAAGTTTCCACGGAGGACCTGTTTTCGATTTTATTTTTAGAACGCCTCACGAGCCGGCGCGTTTGTCCGAACCGCAATATAGAATCTCATCTATTATAATAAAACCGACGAGATGTGAACTCACACACCACAGTGAATCCCAATTATGTGGACCGGACACAGTATAATGGTATGATATTAATAATTTTAATGCAGAGAGATGAAGACAATGTTCGTGCTCCGCAGACTGGACAGGACACTTTTCGGTCAAAATGAACCTTTCCCTTTTCGACCATTCTGAAATGTCCGTTTTCGGCCAGTACACTATTTTGGTCACCAATTTAAAATAATATTATTATTATTATTTATTTTAAAATCGCATATTAAGTCAAGTAAAAAATAAAAACATTATATTATAAATTTACACACAAAAAAAAAATTAAAATTATAGGGATATTTAATTTGTTTTTTTTTATTATAGCACATGCATTTAATAAACTCCATTCGTGTAATCTCTCCTCTCTTATATTTCGTTATATTGACATGGTTTTTATCCTGACGACTCAGAACTTTTTTATCTTTTGGAAATTTTTGAATATCAGCACATTTTATTTTTACATACGATTTTAAATTTCATTTATGTTATTCAAACAATACATAATCGGAAAGAAGTATTTGTAAAATATAGGTTAAAATATGAATGGTAAGACTCGTGTGTATTTATTGTTCTAGTTAAATCAGAAGAGCTTGATGCCCAAAAAATATGAGAAAATATATGCTTTCCTCACTGATATAGGTGTTTGTTAAATAGCCACAATATGACTGTAAGAAAATCGCTAATATAAGTTTAATATTATAGAACGAAGACAACGGTGAAAGATATTCTATAAACCTAGTTAATAATTATTACTTTTATCGACCGTCAACATATAGATGTTGGATTCCTCATAATATAGGTAATCAATAATCATTTTTAATATATGATACATTAATATTAATAAATAATATATGACTATTATATAAATTGATAGTTTAACAGAAAAACCGTAATGAATATTTTAAATTAAACGCATGTGCTACATTTATAAAAAAAAATTAAATATCCCTATAATTTTATTTATTTTTGTGTAAATTAATAATATAATGTTTATATTTTTTACTTGATTGAATAAATGATTTTAAAATGAATTATAATGATAATATTTTTAATTGTTGACCAAAATAGTGTACTGGCCGAAAACGGTTCCGTCCCGCAGACTGTGAACTACACTGAACATACTCGGGGATTACTTGTTATAATTACAGGCGTATACGTCGTAATAGGTTACAGAAACCAGTTCATGTGCGCATTTGACACTCGATTAGGTGGCCCATCGTAGCACGCCCGCGAGTCCATAAATAAACTATGTCCGGAAAACAATCGCGCGAGAGTCCCCGACGGGCGGCGGCGGGAAAAAAGAAAACACCCGAGGTCGAGCTGCCGCCGCTGCCGCCGCTGCTGCAGTATTTTTGCATACGTATTTACATACACGCGTTATACATATTATTATTATTATTATTATACGAAAGTACATAATATCAAACTCACGTACGCGTATAATAATTGACGTGCGGCCGATCGCGCGGTTGACAACGCGGTGACGACGACGACGACGACGACGACGATGACGACGTCCGACCGACCGACGCGATTGCCGCCGGACGTTCGTCGCCGTCGGCCTCCGGAGGAATGATTTCAACCCGCGGAATGTGCGGTACGCCGACACGTCGTTTTCTCCAATTAACTTTGTTGTGGACTTCGTGATAGGTGTAGGTAGGCATAATATAAGCACTGATACACAACGGCCACGACGCGATTGTGTCGTGTATGCACAGAGGTATAAATATATATGCCAACCCATATGATATTATATAATCCGACACCCCGATTGTGTGACCAGACTAACGGGTTGCTCGCAATAATTGATGTCTATGATGTATAATTTAAAAAATGGGCGCTACAGGACTCGTCGTAGTAATCTGTAAACGAGATTTGTGAAAAAATAAAACGCCGTCGAAACTCGTTTGATGAAATCGTGTATTAAGACGGTACGGATATAATATTTTTTTATTTTTTTCCTTATTTGAAATAAACAATCTATACCGTAAGGGTACAATTGGTTTATGTGATTAGTGTAATGTACGTACATATTAATTTTATTAATCACGCGGAGTCAATAATAAAAATAAAATATTTACAGGCGAAAACTCTAATGTGAGCAGTCATCCATTAATGGCACTCACCGTTGACTTTTTTTTCATACTTATTTACTAACGGATATAATATAAAATAAATATTAAGATGGTAATAATAATATCGTATGTGTACCTCCTATTTTCAGTGTACCTTTATAGATACGTGTACATCATTATAGATGCGTATAAAGCAATTATTTCAAATACCATGTGGCTAATTCAAAAATTCAAGTCAATAAGTATTATGCAATAATCGTAATCTGCAATCATTACCTTATTATTGTAATATTATCTAATATCTACTTGTATAGAATCAATACGGATAATCATCGATTATTTGAAAGTATAATAATAAGTCAAAAAGCCAAATTTATTGTGTTTTACTTAAATCACAAGACGTTGCAATATTTTTCGTCGATCTCAACTAACTAAATCCCAACGTCTTCGGACACAATCGTATCGGAGTTTAATCGTCCAAACGCTAATAACGAAACTCTATATATATATATATATATATGAAACAACGTATATATTTGAGGGCCGCATTTATGTTATCCATTGTTTGTACAGAACATTGGTCTTATTGTACAACAGTAAGCACGTCGACGTGTAACAAAACGGTCCAAAAAATTACAGATTATAATATACGCTTTGGGGGAGAGAGGTGTGCGCACTCGTTTTTGGACCATTTCCAACCAAACGATTTCTCAGTGGTAACGTTTCTGATTCATTGGCCGTCAAATTTGCTATGCGGTATATATGTACTTGTACATATTTATATATGTGTATAGTGCCGTCTCAGCCATTACTGCTGTGCAATTCGGCCCACTGGGGCTCGGAAAAGAACGAAAAATTTGAATTCCACCGCCAGCGACGCGTCATTAATCATTCCTGGGAGTTTCAGAAACTGACCCCGTGGAAAGTGGCTGAAGAGTGGTCGTCGGGGTGAATATTCTCGCCACTCCTATCTTTTCCCATGCACGCGCATAATATATATAAAACATATATATTTTATATGCGTGTACACGCGTTCGGGATATTTATTATTCGAAAATAGGATATTAAGTGCCAGGACGTGTAGACGGGATGTCGGCGGGGATGTGCAGCACAGGAAGTGAGCCGATAGGCGGCGGTGGCGGCGGCAGTGCGGCAATCCAGGAAACTGGAACACATCTTTTTTAAACGGGTTTACACAATTCGACACTACGGCTGATAACGTTTTTTTCACTGTCCCCCACACCCCACCTCGCGTGCGTGGAAACCGCCCTCGCGTGTTCGGCGAAAAAAATCGGATTGTACGTACATTTTAATAACGGAAGCGATAGTGATTCGAGCTTTAAATATACGCGCATATGCGCGCGCGAACAAAATAAAAAAATAAACGACAACAATATGGCATGAATCCAATGGGGAAAAAAATCCCATTGAATTAAAGAACGGATTAAAACTCGTTATCAGTAGGTATACTTGATATACTGATGTTATTAATAAACAGAGGGGAAATGTGTGTAACAAAGATTAACAGGTTTGTTTTTTTTTTGTTTTGGACGTTCGAATATAATATAATGACTATTAGACTGAAATTTATTAAAAGTGATAAAAAATACTATACACGCGAATATTCATACGCGGTAATAATAATATTGTAATCAGATATTACATCATTCGAAAGCTTTAATAAAAAAAAAAACACAAAAACCCTAATAATAAAATGGAACTTAATTTCCCCAAAACATATACATCTACGTCAACGGCTATCTATAATTTATATTTTAATGTATTATGACATGCGTTTATATGTTTATCATTATGTATTTATGCTGCTTATATCTAAATTCCAACATTACTTAGAGAAAACCTAATACCTAATACTATAAATTATTGGAAACATTATTATTCCCCAATCAATGTATGAAATTTATATTGTAAAAAAAAACGTTACAACTTATTCATTTATTATAGATTCATCTTTTGAATTTATACGGTAAACGAATGACCACAATGCCCTTCCGCGTTTGAAGAATTTATCGTTTTTGTTGTCAACTCATACAAAAATGATAGAAAAAAATAGACATTTAAAAACACATAACGATTTATTCAAAGTAATAATGCAACTCAATTGAGTTATTAATATAATAATAATATATAATAAATAATATCATGAATAATTATAAAATAAATCAAACACATTTATAGTGTTATTATACATAGGTGTATTTTCAAATCCCATACAATGTGAAATAAAAAAATTATGCCACACATGCAGCATTTTTTTTTAAATATATTAATAAATAATAATAATAATAATTACATACGGTTTTTCCATTGCGAATATTTGAATATAATATTATGGCTTACTGGTCATTGATAAAATACAACCAAAGAAAGTATTTAAAATATGTTAACTATGTATAAAGTATGACACATTTTTTATCCACCTCCCCGATACATCATTATTAATAAAAAAAAAAAGTGACAATTATAGTCTGAAACTATCGTTACTTATGAATGAAGTTATTTTGTGGTTATTGCTGACACGGGAGAGGGAGACACCGCCATAATAATAATAATATATTTTATATATAAGATACAAAATGTGGCCGTTTATCTTTTCAATTGTTGCCATTATTGTATAGCGAGGGGAATACGAGAGTAGGTACGGTATTTTATTAGACAGCACGGCATATATTCTTGTGGCCGTAAGTGTCCAATAACGTTTATTGAATATAAAATAATAAATATTCAATTTACTGCGTATCGATTAAATTTTTTTTCATCCCGCTCAAAGAACCCCCGGGTGGTTATTATAATAAGCAAATATTAACTATTTGATAAAACATAAACACTGCAGTCGTTATTGGCCCGCCAGTATATAACATAGTTTTGGTTCCATTTATATTTCGACTAAAATCAGGACAACATTATCCCGAGTAGTGAGTATACACAGAGCTTAACAAATCAAAAAACTAATAGTTCGAATTTCGATTTAAAGGTACATTGACGTTTTCAAAATAATCACTCATTTGATAATATTCAAGGTACAGAAAAAGAATTGTTATTATTTAAAATAGAGAAATTAATTTATCGACATAAGACACGTTTCTCAAGTAGTATAAAAGTCGAAGTACTTTGTATACTAATCGTATAATATTTTTACTGAAAAATGCTGGTAATCATAATTTGAATAAATGTATAGTTTAGTCAATAAGAATAGGAGTAACGATGCTTCGTAGATCCCCCTGCAGTATATACGTATACGGTATACCTATACGTATGAACCTAATTTATAAGATTTCAAAACCGTCGTACCGATTTTTCACTATATTTCTACGATAATGGCATTATAATATATCCGCATACGATACGTCTTGTAAACGAGAAAAATTTTACCGATATTGCCTACAATATTATAATAATAGTTGACGTTGTACATAAAATATTGTTTTCGCCTTGTTCGACAATAACATTATATTATTGCGCCGCATGTACGGATATCGTGGGCAGAAGGTATAAATTACATCCCATAATAATAATAATTATTATTAAATGAAATATACTTTCCGGAGATATTTATAACTCATAAAATAAGAACCAACGTTTTATTTTAATTGATTTATTCAAATGATAAATCGATAAATGTCATCCTGCATATTATAATATAATATAATATAGCATTAATAAAATAATTGCAATTTATTTTGCGCATTATTACTTATTACTTGTTACACTGTAATAAACTGTAGGTATATAATTATAAGAGTTTTTTTATACAATCTATGGCTATTTCGTGTATTGTCATTATCAAAAAGTGTTATATTACTCACTAGGTATAAAAGGTATACAATCCATTTATTACCTACAACCTACTATAGCCAAGAAAGACGAAATATTCTTCTTCGATTTAACAAGTTTTCAAAATAAATATAAAGAAATACAATGGGCTAGTCGGTTCCGTATTTTTATTGAATAATTAGAGTGTTCGCAGGTAGTAACTAATTTAATAATATAATACGTATTCTATTATAATGACGTGTTGTGTATGCCAGACAAAATTTGAGATAGGACAATGACTAATAGTTTACTGGCCTGTATATATTTAATATAATTTAAATTTCGTGTGTTGAAAGCGAGTTTATTGCATTTTCCCCAGACATTAAATCCAATTGCCACTGAAATCTTCACAAAACATGGCGGTCGTAAAACAAAAACTCGTTTAGATAACAACCGTGTAAAGAACACCCATGCGCGTACTAAATACCGTTGCTCTGCTCATTTATAGCGTTGAAAAACCACCCAGGCCCGGAGACAATTAAAATTCTGGTCCAAATCGACGAGGAGATCGCAGGTCGCAGACATTGGGAGAACAGCAATTATAAAACAGCATAATATACCTACCTACTTGTTATGCGCACAGTCGGGTAGTAGGTATCTATATACATAATATACCTATATTATATACACACTGCACATTGTCACCGGGAAACGGTGGGTTTTAAAAAAAACTTGTAGTCGAAAAGGGTTACTAAAATTACACATTTTTTTTCAAACAAAACTATACAAACCTAAAAACTGGTAGGTATGTATTATAATGATATGTATTTGTTTTGTTTTGCCCGTACCACGCGGTATAAACGCGCGTTACGCGTACACCGTGTACGGCTCGATAAGAATATCACCAAGATTTGAATAATATTATGTACCTACAGGCGATGTACGGTAATTATTTAATAAACCTGTCAAAACGATAATTAACTAGAATATAATATTGGGTATACCCAAATTTCGTCTAATCGGGTCTACATAATATGACTACTGCGTATAGTATCGTATCAATACATATAGTATAAGATGTGCATTGATGCTATTTAATATTGTGCACTGGATTTCGCTTGTACCAACGGATCGCGACGAATCTAGAATGAAAATTTTACTTTCACACTATTAATTAATCGCAACAATATTCTCACCGGAAGCTGCGGAAACTATAGCTCATCGAAAATCATCAGCGCAATCCGATAGTGAGCCTTCGTCTCTTTGTTATGGGACATAATCACCTCACGTTGAATGTACGAGTATATGCGACCCGCAACTCCTTCAATTTTCAAGACATCCGTTGCCCGCTCCTGTAGAGAAACAACACATGTCTCAAATTAAGTCTTCAAGAGACCCATGTAAACATTGAACGCATTGTTGTCCTTGATCTGAACATCATAATTTATAAAATTTGCATACATAATATGACTTTATTGCACAATTACCTTCTGCAATTAATAAATAATAATATCATTTTGTGTGCATTCGTTGTATTAAAAAGGAAAATATTAAAATCAAAACATAAATATACTTATCATATACATACGCGTACTTACTACTTAAATACATTGCTTACACATTTTGCATACCGTACTAGGTATCAATATCGAATTTATAGTATAATACATAATATAAGTAACATTAAGTTAAATAAATTTAAATTAATATAAAAAGTCTTTAGAATTACTATAATATTAAAAAAGATTCTATGGTAGACATTTAAAATAATTTTTGCATTAAAAAGTTATTAACGAATTTTGTTCTCAAAAAAAGTATGGCGACGACCGCTCGATATAGGCAGGTAACTGGATGCTTCCTTTATAATCACCTTTCAATGACTTGAAATTCTATATTATGTGTATGTAGTGCTGCAGTGTATGTGTCCACTCTCATTAAATACCTCTGTATAATAATATTATTATGTCATATATACCATACATCGCGCAAATCGACTGGACGACAACACTTCAACGGCACACGATGTATATGCTTTTGCTCGCATATAACATTATTGTTGAACACAAGACAATATGTATAGTACAATATATATATATATATATATATATATATATATATATATATATATATATATATAGAGTGTCTCACGAAAATCTGACATATGGAATAACTTTTGTTCTATTCAATATTCAATTTTTTTTTTTTTTTTGTTTAATTTATAGACGCTTACTCTACATGTATAATATAAAAAAAATGTTTTACTTTTTAATAGTGGAAATAAAAAATTTTAAATTTGATCACATATTTTTTTTTGAAAAATGTAAAATATCCAATTTGTAAATATGGTTTTTCATAGAAAAAATTTGATGGTGAAAATATCTCTTAAAGTGCAATCGTTTATTTTCTACAATTTTTTCAAGTTTTCATGAATTCTTAGAAAAATAAATCAATAATAGTCATTGTAACTAGTTACGGTAACAACTGATGATAGTGGTTTATTTTATTATGGTAAAGGAGAAAATAATTCAAATTTCCAAAAACTTCAAAAAATTTTAGAAAATAAACGATTGCACTTTAAGGGATATTTTCACCATTTTTCTACAAAAAAATCATATTTACAAATTAGCTATTTTATATTTTTCAAAAAAAATTTTGATTAAATTTAAAATTTTTTATTTTCACTATTCAAATATAAAAACATTTTTTTTTTATATTATACATGTAGCACAAGCGTCTATAAATTAAACAAAAAAAAAAAAAATTGAATACAACAAAAGTTGTTCCATATGTCAAATCTTCGTGAGACACCCTGTACAATGTATACTCAAACATATTACATACTTGCTAGCTCTTTACACGAACACGCTAATTTCCGTTCGCATGTTTATATATGTGAACGCTCTGGCGGCGGTGCGAATTCCGGTCGTTCCTACTCGGCAGATTAAGATTATATATTATATTATTACGTATGCAAACGCCATCGCTGCACATACAATAATACATACATATACATACTTATGTATAATATAATATATGTATATGTGTGACGCACACGGGGGACCGGAAGTGCGAAACTATATACCTCCGGGGCGACTGCACTTCCGATCGGGCGAGCGTATGCGATATTACAATATACATATACTGCAGAAGTATATAGTGTTATTATAACAATATTGTTGTATTGGGTATGCGTATTCATGTGTGTGTGTGTGTGTGTGTGTGTGCATCAGCAGTGGCCTAGGGTGGTTTTCCGGGTGCGAATTCGCCGTGTGTGAATCGAAAACGTCACGATATTGCTCGAGAATATGACAGGAAATGAGGCTTTGAGTGAGCACGACTGCTGCTGGCTGATGCAAGGGTTCGAAAAACCCACCCACGTTCCTACCACCAAGAAATGGCGGTAAAAATCTGTATATATATATATATATATGTAGGTACGAGCGTATATTATGTATGTATACCATCACCGAGGCATTCGCGTCACGATTCGCGGCCCCGTTTTGATATTGCAGCAGTATTCTCTCTCTTTCTCTCTCTCTCTCTCTCTCTCTCTCTCTCTCTCTCTCTCCCTCTCACACACTCTCCGTCTCTTTCAACCCTCCCCATCCCCTATCTTCACGTATTCGTAAACTGCTCGAACCCGGCCAGTTTATAATAATGTTTTGCCATCACCTATCAAAAACGGTTTTCGCTCTGACGATTAATATAATAAGGCAACGCATTATATATACATATAATATATAGTTTATCCGCGGTGTACACATATAATATTCGTCCCCGACACGCGAAATACTGTAACACCCTCCCCGACCCCCTCCGCCAAAAGATCATAACCCACACGTGCAGACTTATTGCATCACCATTAGATCACTGTAGCACTCTAAAACACTAAACGATTATATTGTATTTTTTTTCTGCGTATATAAGATAATAATTTTTGAAATGATAATGATCTATATCAACTGTTCTATCCGAAGGATTTAATTTAAGAACATGATGCTAAATAGTAGGTAATTGATGAATTAGTTTTCATTTTTGATATGCCTGATTTAAATAATCGAAAACCGTACCCATAGTAATTATACAATTTAATACAAGGCAAAACACCATGCGATACCGCCAATATTAAATAACACTTTACAGTGTCATAATACAGTCTAGCTAGTATATAGCTGAGGATTCTAATATCACACTCGTCTTGGGTTATAAAATATAATACAATGGTTTTATGAAATTGTTATCAAACTTCACTAACAAAAAAAAAAAAGACAGTTTTTCACACCCAAAATCAATTGTGCTCTACGAATTCTCTGACTTGCATCCCCTACGCGGGATATTACACCCTGCGTCAAGTCAAACACCCTACTTTACCATTATCTCTTCATCCAGCTCACTGACTCTCTTATTTCAACCATCAAATTATTTTAGATTAAGAATTCAGTACATTATGTTTTGATAAACTGCGGAAGATGAACATTTCAAAGATGTATAATATTAGATTGTATATTATATTATTATATTATGCAGGCGTACAGCCATATCGGATTGTATGGAGTACACCATCATACTAATTATTTATGAGTGTTCAAATTAAATATTGAATTCGAGAAGATTTACAACAATGTACTATATTAAATCCTTGCGTGTATTTGATGAGTAATATCAGTAATTAAAATTACAATAAATGGCAGTGTACGCGAGTGTGAGCGTTTGGATGATTATGTCGTGTAGATAATCGATAAACGTGAATGTCGTGAATCAAAAAATAAATGTTATCATATACTTTGAACAAAATAAAGGCTACTAGTAATCTTGTAATGAATCAATAAAATATCTACACTATAATTAATAAGTATAAAAATCAACTGCTAAAAATATAGCTACTCGGTTTTCATCACCAATCAATCTAATGTCGGATAAAAATATTTATGTTTTGTACTGATTAACACAATTTTAAAATGGTAATATTATCAAAAAAAAAAAAACTTCAAACGTGTCTATGTAAAATATAATGAATGATCTGTCAATACGTAAAATGTTAAACGGAATCGAAGAACAATTCAAAGCAATTTAGAAAGTTCAAAAACAAATACATTTTTGGTAACTATGCATTAGCCATTATTTGACCATCATAATAGACATCAATTAATAATTATTATACGAAATACGAAAGTGAATTTAATGGAATACAAACAAGCAAATTATACGACCAATTAATACTAAATAATCGAAAGTGGCTAATGCATTATAAAGTATAATGGACGTGATTAGTATTCAATTTAATATTCAAACCATTAGTATTCGGACAATAATATTTATTATTGTCATTTTCATAGCGTCAAAGACGTGTAGTGGTTGGTCAAGGTTGTACAATTTGTATTATTTTTGTGTTAGAAGTTATAGCCAACGACATCTATTGGGAAAAAATGTCAATAACACCGGACAATAAGTATCCGCCAGATCGCGTCGCGTTGCGTGTGTTCAAATATTTTTACTTGTAAATATTATTGATATGTGACATATTTATTATTATAATGCGTAAATAATGAATAAGGATTGACACTTGGTGTGTTTACGCAAGTTAAAAAGAAACCACGTATACTATTTTGCAGAATTATGCTGAAAATAGTATTGAATAAATTTGTCCGAGTCGCGTCATTTTACGTCACTTTCAGAACTTTAACTTCAACGTGGAAATTCGTCAATTGTTAAAATTTTGTCGATTAAAACTAATATTTCAAACTAAAAAAGTCCGGACAAGATATGCATCATGTACACTTATACACTAAATTTAAGTTGGGCACACGTTTTTTTTTCGCTTACCTCGCAGTAGAATTATAATGGTACATTATTGAATACATCTGAAATCATTATAATTAATTGCATCCGCAAAACGATTCCGAACAGAGTTTACAATGTAACATATTTACAACTAAATTTCATCAATTTTAAATTGCTTATAAACATAACTAAAATAGGTAAAGATAAAAAATAAATTTAATTAAGTAACTATTTACGAAATGAATAAAATTATTTGACATTTTTACTTTTTATTTACGATAATATTAAGTAGGTACCTACCTATAATACAATAAGTAGATTTGATCGAGAGAAAATAATTGCACGATATTCAGGTGATAAGATAAAATATTTAAATTTAAAAAATGTATATAATACATAAAGTAGCAATACTGTTAATAATTAGCTATCTAGTTATCTTAGTTCAATTATTTTATTTATTTTTTTTTTTTTTTGTATAAAAAAGTCCCTGGACAAAAATGCTCGAAATATCATATGAGAGGATTTTAAATGATGATGTAGTTTTTTTTATAGAATTGTTTGTTGAATTTAGATGCTTGAAGAGGGACGGTCATTGTGTAACGATCGATTACTTCCATGCCACAGAGCATTGGTTATTGTAATGTGAGGGATATTTACTGGAAAGACTGTATAATTATTATATTTGAGTTTTTGGATGCTCTCAAAATTGGATACTATAAGAAGACAAAAGGAAGACAAATAGTTTGTTTATCTATATATATATATATATATATATGTATATATTTTTTACAGAGGTAATTAATTGAAGTCTACACTATTTAGTGATTTTCTTCTCGTTTTAATGCGAGTTTCTCAGTGAGTCGTAGACCTATAGATATATCATACATATACCATACGTATCATTTTACGGATTGTTTAGATGGTATTTGTTTGTTTTTGACGTAGACCTCAAAAAATTGTGTTCAAAATATTTTCTTTTTACACGCGTAGATCCTGTTATTACCTCTAATCATCAAAATTTATAAACGGTACTTAAATATGATTTTCACGATGATAAAAAAAGTTACATTATTGCATGTTATTATTATATATTGATTCATTTCAATTAAATTAACATTAGATATACATAGGTAAATATTGTCTATATAGGTATACATACAAAAAAAACGAAGGAATTAAATATACCTGTTCCCTATATAATATCCAGTATGACTGTATAATAATTGAGCATTGTAAAATAAATATTAGTCTTAATTTAATAAATTCCAAATGTTACCAGCAAACCTATTAATTATGGGCACTTGTTTGATTATAATTCGTATTCAAATGCACAATAAAATAGAACAAGCGTAGGTAGCTACGTAGTACACAAACTACAAACAATAAAATATGTTTCCTGGAACAAAACCTGCTAAACATTTCCCTTTTAGGTATAGCCAAACCTATATGAATATTTTTTTCACACATAATATATGCAGTGCATATTACTATTGTATAATCATATAATTCGATTGTTTAATATACAATTTGTAATAACGCACTAATTTTAATTTTAAATTAAAATGAAATCTTAAAAATAATTATTTGAACATTGTTATTTAGTGCCTATTGACCAATGACCATATTATATTTTATACGCACAGTGGTGTATAAAATAATGTTATATGAATTATTAATAACAATATTATGTATTGATGCTTTGCTATATATATTACACAAAACACACTTAAAATAACTACATCTAATCTCAATATTATTAGGAAGGTTATAGGTTATTACCCATTAATAAATCCAACAACAACTTTAATTGATTGACTATGTTTAATACGCACTAACGGAAATAACAAATAATAATGACTAATAAGCATTTAGATTATAGATTATAAAGTGATAATGTGATATCCTAACCTATTACCTGACTATATAGTAAATGTGCAACTATAACTCATAAGCGATCACCAAAATACAGCTATCATTTGAACAACTAAATATTATATTATATTATTCATTATAATATAATAATTGACTGAGAGTTATAAAAAAATTACAAACAAGAAATAGAACAGCTAGTAAAACAAACATATATTATATTTTATAAAAAAAACTTAGTAGTTTATTCTGTTATATAGACATAGGCGTGCGCACGGGAGGGGCAGGGTGGGCAGCTGCCCCTCCTGCGAGCTGAAGTTTTCTTCCAAATATTGTTTTTAAAAAACATAATATTATAATAATATAATTTTTATATAAAATACTTCCATGACTAATATTAATTGAACTAACTAATAAAGTAATAACCAAAATAATATTTAACTATATATTATAAAATATATTTTTTATTACATTCTGCCTCCCCTGCCAGCATGGTCTGCGCACGCTTATGTATATAGATAATAATTGAATGTTCTTATATAGAGATAGTAAATAATAATGATAATAATATATAGTAAGCACGTAGAACGTTAAGAGATGAACAGTCTATTTGTTAAACTTTTTGATTTTACCGACATAATAATCTTATTTCAGTCATATACTTTGTTATTCATACTACGCACTATTTTAAAAACAATGTTAAAACAGATTAATTTACCAATAAAATGTAATCGTACATTTAATCGTTTAAACCAAACAACGAAATAACATTATAGGGGTATAGGTATAGGGGCAAAGTCCAACAAGTCTATCTAAACATTTTCTGGTATGTTTTGAAAAGTTTTGCTAACATTGTAATGTGTGCAACTTCACGTCCCTGGTGCTGGCGTAATGTACAAATTCTAAAAAACAAATTTCAGGGAAATAACAATTGCGCGAATTTCCGCGATAATCGTTCAAATTCATGCTAAATGAAAACGTAAAAAGTACCCCCAAATTCAAATTTAGTACCTTTTGTATTTTAGGCCTAACTATATTATTTTTATTAAATGCCAAAAGTTTTATGTTTTTAAATTATGGAATAATTATTAAAATTAATTAATTAATTTTTATTGAAAAAAATTAAACTGTTTTGGTCACAAATTATAATAATAATATTTGTTATAAATTATTACATATTTATATATGATTGATTATAGCGCTATAAAAACGTATGTTGCGGTGAATTGTTTATATATTACTGGTAAACTTCCACGAGTTTTGTATTAACGTTTTATCGGCCAAATCTAAATTTAAATTAATAAAAAGGGTAATATATTTATTTTGTTATCATCATTAATATGAATTATTGTGTTAAAATGTGTATAAAAAGTTTTAATGCATTCATAATATTGCGGGTTTGTAACGTCTTTTAAAATCGTATAATTTTAGTAATAGGGAGTGTGTGAGGGGGGGCAAAGCTCCCCGCGGTTCTTCTGAGACGTTTACAATTTTAGTACCCCACATTTTAGAGAGGTCTACAGTTGTGCCTATGGTTATACGCGCGTTATCCAAATATTCAATGCCGTGATATCTCACGTCAAATCATTGTCATTATGTGTTTCGTAAACATTATAATATACTTTATATAAGTATTATATAATAATATGTATATTATATTATTGGCTCGACGCTTTTCTGGTACGTATCACGTGACACCCTCTGCATTGTGCGACGTTCGTATATTACAACAAACATGTTAATATGTGTGTGTATACGATACGCTACGGCCATATAGATCCGAATAGTATATAATATTCATAATTAATATTTGCGTCTGGTGGGAAAACACGAACGTAAATCATTGTAGACATTTAGCTATAATATATATATATAGGTATATATAGGTGTACACTCGCGCAAGCAAGACTTATTTTACCTTGACGATGACGGCGTTATTACGTTGGGACAGACAAGACACGTCAAAACACACTTACGTACGGGGCGTATTGAAATATGGCATCGTAATAATAATAATACGGCGCTTGTTGTGTATTATACGTACACGTGTATAATATATATTATATTGTACATAGTGCGCAAACGATAGCCGCTAGACGACCGACGGCCCGAGACGCGTATATTATATAGTGTATAATATATATATATATTTTTTTTTACCTAAAACATTAATACGTGTAACCCACGGGACTCGAAGAGGGGAGTGGGAGGGGGAGGGGGTAGCGCCGCTGAAAACCCGTGTTCGGGGTACGGCGAAGAGCACACACGTGTTAAATATACATAATGGGGACGGGACCACACCGTAGGTTTTACATATACATGTATATCGTTTCTATCGTACCCGCGACATGTATATATATATATATTATAATACGTTTAGGCGCTACCTATATATACATATAATATGATAATATTATGCTCATGGCAAATGACTTATAACGTCGTGATTAAAATATGCATTCGACAGAGCATGCGGTGATATACTGGCTGCTGATTCTCTGGTATTATAGTAATATGATATATTCGAAATCTGACCGTTTATTCGATTTTGGGCTTCGGCGTATACATATATACGACTTATCGAAATTTTTAGCACTCAGTCAGCATGCGAATCGGGCTTCGTTCAGTGTGGGGAGGATCACAGAGGTGGTGATGGCTGAAACCCAAATCGTCGACGAGAATTGAAAAACCTTAATCAGATACTGCTTTATTTTTATGTAAAATTGTTTGAAATGTATTATGTACAACTGTTTAAAAATACTTAAAATACACTAAATTAAATAAATCATAATGGTAAAAAAGTCTCCAGAATGAGCTACAACGGCCAACGAGCGATGCATAACATAATAATATATTATAAAGTAAATATTAAATAATAATAGATATTGTATAACAATTTTTATCACACTAATAAAATTACTGTACAATCAACAAGATGCAACAAGATCACTATTAATATCTAATATAATATTATTTATATAATTGTCAACCTAAGAACAAAATAGTTTACATAAAAATATATAATGTTGTATCTATTATTAAATTGAATAAGCCTTACAATTTTTAGAAAAATTATTCACTAAATAATTGAAAGTAAAAAGTAAAGTGGGTTCTCATTTGAAAAACAAAAGTTTGTACACTTTTTAAGTAGTATAAAAAATCTCAAGAATTTTAAAATATAGTCATAAAGTATATTTTGAAATTTCATGAATTTGAATAAAAAAGGGCATGCTTGGTAAATCACCTTATATATCAAATAAAAAAAGAATATATATTATTATGCGTTTTATAAATCATAATCAGTTTAAAAAAAATTTATTTATCTATAAGTACCACAAAGACGACTAGATGAGCTTATCAGATTATTTTCTATTTTATATAATGTGAGATTCTAGTCAATTTTTACATCATGTCATGACGTATTATAATATTTTAAGTGGTCCTCTTCCATCGTGTAAGGCACATATTTCTATTAATGACAATTATTATTTGATTTATTGAAATTGTATTATTACTATTATTGGTTATTAGTTATTACATATAGTTTAAAAAATAATACGAAATTATTATACATGTTGATGACTGCGATATGTGCAGCTTTTATTATTTTATGAATAACAAATCAATGACTCAGTTGCATGACTAACGTGTGACAAAACTGAATATTTAAAAGTTATTTCAGAAGTTTCACACTTACATTATTCTAACATTTAACGTACCTATACATCCAAAGTTTGAAAATATAAAGTTAATTATTTTTTATCATCTAACAATAAAATTAATTCTTGTAACTATACGGTACTATAATATAATATACAGAGATATCAATAAAACAACTTTTTAAAAACTAATCAAATGTTTAATATTCTCTAACACTTAAATAATCGAAACATAATCATAAAACGCGTAATTTATATGCCATCGTTAATTATATATATGTGTATGTGTGTAACGCGCGTTAGATGATTTTGTCACTATTAAAACACTAAACGGCTAACCACATCAAAAGTAATGAAGTCAGTTTTTATTGACTAGGGCGAAACCTCAAATAATATATCACTCATTAGCAATGGAATACAAAATAAAACATAATTCAATCTCTTTGTCGGTTGATATTGGTTCTATTATAACACATTACACAGTATTAAATAATTAATTATTGGGTATGATCAAATTTTGTTAACGGGACAACGGTGTCACATAAAACTATGTAGGAATAGTAACCACAAATGCTGCGCATAATAATATATTTCTTAGGACTTATATATGAACCAAGCTCGTGTTCCATTAGTCCGTTGTATAAAGTATACACACAAGATACAGTGTTTTTTAACGATTGAATATTTCACAAAGTATATACTATCAAATATAAATCATAATATAATGCAGTTATTATAAATAAATTGTTTCGAAATTTAAATAAATATACCACGTTGCCACTGAAATTGCAAATATCTATATTGCTCAATATAATGCGGCTTCGTTCTGTTTTGATTTATAATATTGTACATAATATAATAATATAATATATTGTACCTAACCTATATAATAGCTTTACTGAGATAAATAATTTTAAGTTATAGCACTATTAAAAATATTTACGGTTTTGAGTTTTATAGTTTTATATTGATTTATAAGGAGGTAAATCGATGATACCGATTGACACAAAAACCGTTATCTAGAAACTCGCCGATTAAAGTCGTAGATAAGAGTACCTACATGTATCTGCCTATATGTGCACGCATAAAACATAGGAAACGCAATAATTCGAAAAAAAAATGCACTTAATTCGGTCACGTCGTCGTCTTGTCGGTGGCACGTTGCACAGATCAAACGCCTATAATACTAATAATACGTGAGCGGCGGCGATACATCTTGTATATAATATATGGAGCACACCAATTAACTCGGTGTTTATAGCACAGGTGATCCAACGACAGATTTAGTAATGTCAGCCATGTGGCCAATGTCATCGGATTTCCCACGAACACACGCGACAACTTATATGGTGTATGTACCGTGTTCGTGGGAACACACTATATTATATACCTAGTGTTTTTTTAAAAGCCTCGTTTTGGGGGTACATTATTTGATTTACGCGGTCTTGACGGCAACAATTTATATTTTTCGAAATTATATACTATATCAACTCGGTGTCGGTATAATAATAATAATAATAATAATAATATTATGTCTCGGCGGGCACAAAAACAATACCCACTTTACGCCTTGTTTACAACCGTTATGACATTATTTTTCACCACAACTCTCTCTCTCTCTCTCTCATTCCTTTAGACGGTAATTAAATAAATCTACGGCATGACAACAAGTGAGGAGGTATTATTCGTTTGTTTTATGCCACCCAATATAACAGTATTATATCTATAATAATAGGTAGGTATGCCTATTTTCGGGCGAAGGAAAAATAAAGAATAATGTATAAGGTATAACGATAATTTATAATTGCCAATAAAAATTTCAATATTGCAGCAGGTAATGTATCTATGTGTAAAAATAATTGAATGGTAATAACACAATATATAACATCAAAATAATGTAAAATCAATATTTTTTAAGCCAAAACCTTTTGATATAATTTTAAACGGGTCTCGAGTGATCTGCAGATATGTACACACGCGCGCGCACACACACACACATACACACACACACACACACACATATATATATTATAGGTGTTATACCTATATCCGTATATTTTACATGACACTACATTTACTCTGTAATCAATTGTCCATAAATACTATAACTATACCTACATTATATTAAATAAGCTATGTACGTTCTCACTTAGACATTAATAATCTTATTGATTATAAACCGCTGTTTTGTAAAATATATTTGTATTTTATTTATATAATTTACGCCATTCTACTATTATACTCGTACAATATAAATATATATGAAATACAACAGAATTATTAAATAGTATAATAATATTATTAATTACAAACAAAAATGTTTGTGGTCTTGGTAGAATTAATTGTTATTGGCTGAAGACATCATTCGAGCTATTGATGAATTTTCCGTAAAATTTATTTTACACGTAGGTGGATAAAAAGAACCCTGTAACCTAGTATTATCTGAAACACGAATGCAGAGTCCTTCTAGCAGCCGGGAAGCGTCAATATGCCCTTCTAGTAATTTCTTAGTAATTTATTTTTATTTTTCAAACAAAAATGCTACAGGAATGATATTTATCACCAATCCCCCTATATCCTACATTTACGGACATTTTAAATATTTTATTTAAATTATATTATTTATATTTCAAATACCTTTTTAAACAATATAATAAAAATTATCATTTTTTTTTTTCATTTACGAGAATTGATTGTCACAATTGATTTAAATGTCAATACAAGAACAATAATTCATACGTTGTTCGTGAAAAATAAAACGTGACGAACAACTATGAAAAGTGAAAACTAGCATATTATATAAAATCGAACATATAGATAATGCATAATATATAATATTATTATTATTCCTCGCCTAGTAATAGGAAGTGATAAGTTTCTGTTTAAATCTGGATGAAAAAATTCGACAGGATACTGTAGTAGAGACTGGTTCTTGCTTTCAACCCTACTCGTAATCTAAAAAAAACACTACACATTTCAGAATCAAAAATAGTATGAAATAATTTTTAGGAACTATTTATATTGTTTTTAAATCATACCTATTTAATATGAAGAAAAAACCTGCTAACGGCCAACAGAAGAATGAACTAAACACTAAACTCTAATACTGAACATATTATATTTTATTATATATATTATTTATTTTTATTGAATGCATCTATATACTATAGTATACAAATTGAATTACTAAGACGTATACTCACCTCCTTTTATCCTATATATCAATGCATTTATATTAATTCTAAATTTTGGAATTTTTAAGTATATTTTAGAACCATAGTTTAAATTATAATAAGATTTTTAAAACATTTAAGAAGTACTTAGTAATGATACTTTTTTTTTCATATAAGAACTGCATATAATACTCTTCTATCACAAATTGTTAATCAGGTAATTTTATGAAAAATGTTGACGCATCGAAATCGAAATTCGAACGAATCGGAGTTATTTGACTTTATGTAGGTACCCACTTATTCTAGATAAAAGTCAAGATTTAACAAACATGAAGATAAATTAATATTATTATTTAGTCTATCACTTATAAGTTATTATACTTGGATAATTCTTTGAAAATTATACAATTTTAATACATTTTGATTAATTACTACAATAATTGTAACCACAATTATAATCACTGTTTGTGCGGCACTTCCTATAAATTACAAACAAAATCCAAATATTTGAAAATATGCACCTCAAGTTTCCAAAAATCAAAATTTGAATTACAAAACACAACAACTTTAATTCAAATTAATAGTCCATATCCATCTATATTGATAACAGGAATTGTTTGCGTGTATATGTGTAAGCGACCCACAGCCAAGACTGTCATAGTCGACTCATTGTTCTGAAATTTGGTACATATGAGTAATCGTAATGTCATATAGGATTATATACCCGAGTATGTGCACCTATAGAATAAAATTTCAAAATTTTGCATTTTAATCAGGGGACTACACATTTGTTGGCACACAAAAAACGAATATATTTTTGTTTGTATATGGTTGCCATTGGTTACATTAAATAAAATTAGTTATCATCAAAGTTATCAGAATTGTATATAATTTTAGACCTGTATTTTATAGTTGGTCAAAACCACCCAATAATGACTGCTAAAAATATGTTTAGTTTCTGTTGAACGGAGTTTAAGACAAGGTAAATCTACTGGCATTAAATTTTAATTTGTCAACGGCAACGCCTAGTGTAGGATCAGCTAGTATATAATTAATACTCAACGAAAATTAAGTAAATCCGTTACGACCGTGATATGACAAAACTGAATAAGTCGTTTTATGTTATTTTAAATAAAAAAAAAAAAAAAAAAATATCATTATAATATAATATGTATGATTGTGTTTAAACGATTAATACACTATAATAATATACAAAACGATTTAATGTACGCGTGTATATGGAATAACAATAACGGCATCGGCTGCAGATGACTCGCGCGTTCGATGTTATAAATTTAACTCGTCGGAATGTGAAACGGTATTTATTTAACATACGCGTGCGTAAACATAATATAATATTATTATATACATGTTTATTAGTCGGTTATTAGATAATAATAGTCAATCGTTCATAACATCGGTATCTTTATAACGCTCGTTATTTATTATAATTTTTTTTTTTTTCGTATTTTTTTCTCAAAGATTACAACAACGGTTATTATTAAGCTTTTATCATACCCGGATCCATGTGGCGTTTTGTATTTATAAACTTTGAAAAATTAATAACGTGTAAGTTCGTAGGGGCCGATGGTCGGGTGCAGATAACCCCGCCGCCGCCGCCACCGCCGCCGCTTATGCAGCCGACGACGACGACCGCGTATGCATACGCGTACAATATTATTATTATTATTATTATTGTTATAGTATATAGGCGCCAGAATATATTATTTACCGACCAAAACGGCCATCTGTTTTAGATACTGTGCCCGGCGTTGACAATCCGTTCCGTTGCGGACATCTTACGTATATTATATATATTATTATTTCCAATACAAATTCCAGACCCCGAGACACGCCGAAATTCACCGACGAATACAATATTTAAAATAAACAAAAAGGTGGCGGTGGACCCGGCATCGTCGTCGTCTGTGTCCTATACTATGAGTTGTCTATGTGTATGGTTACAATATGACTTATTAAAATAGTTACAACTCGTCGGGCGCGAGTGAAATTATTATTATATATGAGTACACGATTTGATATTACATACTATAATATACGCGTATTGTATAAGACTGTGCGTGCGATGGTCACACCTTGTGACCAGAGCGAGTCATCTGTGTTTTATCAGTTGTCCATAATATATTTTTAATATTATATATTTACAATTTTGATGTATATAAAAAAATCAAAATTTATTACAGTAGATTACTGCATGCTGGTTTTAATTACATCATAACGCTATATTCTTATGTTTTGACACTCATTTTACATGTGCCTAACCCTCTTTGTAAATATCTAATAAGTTAGCTATACGGTGCATACTATAGTTATTGCCTCCCAAAATATAGGTATTTAAATATTTTTTTATTTTATCGTAATGACATCTTCTTGAAAGTCTAGAAAAGTTTTCAGGCGTGGATCTAGAAATCTAAAATAGATGAGGGGATAAATATTTTTTCAAAATAAAAATATTATAGTAAGTTTTAGTACTTAATAAATTCTAGATAACATTATAGATACCATTTGATAACAATAGTAAAAATTGTATTTATATTTTTAATTTATGGAGTTGATCAGCAACTTTTCTGGTTAGAAAATGAATATTTATAGTTATCTCTTTTAGGAGGTCAAAATTGAAAATGTTCAGTAGTTTTCAAAAACGTTGTAAGAACCAAAACAAATAACCATAGGTACTTGAATTTTTCACACAATGTTTATATTATTATTTTCTATACATCATACAATTTTCAAATTATTATAACTCTTATTGAACTATTTATAAGGCATAAGAAATTTTTGATTATTTAGTTTTTTTCTATAAAAATTGATTACACATTTTTTCGTTGGGTCTAAAAGTTTAAAAATGTAATACGAAATTCCTCACGAATTGATATAACTGCAATTGAAAAATATTAAAAATACAATGCCGCGTATATTTGATTGATAAGTATCTGTAATTCGAAATTCGTCAAAATGAACAGCGTTGGATGAAAGTATTATTCATAGAATAAAATAGAATTCACTAAAGATACACAAGGAATAAAATTTACATTTTTACTTTCAAAACTAATAAATCGGATATTTAAACACGATGTTTAAAAAATATTATATTATATACCTACCTATATAAACACTTATATAGGTAGGTATAGGTACTATTGTGGTACCGGGGAAAATATATAAAAGAAAATCTTATAGCAAATTAAAGTTTTTACAAAACAGACCAAATATTTCAAAAGAAAAAAATGTCAACAAGTGAGTACCACTCTGCTGTACAGTAGGAGTTAAGTGGGTCACTTTAATGGATGTGTTAATTTTGAATTCATTGATATAAAATCATTGTATACGAAAAACGATTTTAAGCAAAGACGGTTTGTCAACCTACATTACTAAGTATATTTTATGAAATTATTGCTATTAAAGTAATTCATTTTATTATTAATAATATAGTAAGTTGGATTAAATTTTTGGCAAAAATATTGCATTTAAAAATGAAATTGCATGTATAAAACATTATAATATACTTTAAATGTTTCAAGTGCCCACGAAAGATATTTTAAAATGACAACGAAATAACTAACGTTGTTATTTTTTATTTAAATATCTTAGTTCATCCAGATTTGAACTTAAAATATCTATAAAAATCAACTATGTTAATACATTTTTTTTGATTTTTTAGTTACACTATTAGCTACTTTAGCTACTTGCGAAATATCTTGTTTTAAATTTTCAATTATTAGCTATAAAAACTAAACATTTTGTACATTTTTAACTACAAAATATTTTGGAAAAAATCGATATTTTGATCAAAATATGAACTTTAAATGCATAAAAAAAGAATTGTGCCTATTTATTTTATAATATTTTTAAACTACTATTATAACAATTATGAGGAATCTTGTATACATTTCAACCTTTTTTACCCAATAAACATTTTTTTATTAATTTTCATAGAAAAAAATGTTTAAAACATCGACAATTTCTTATACATACTATTAACTCAAAAAGTGTCAAAATAATTTTAAAACTTTATGGTGTATAGAAAATGATAAACTTAACATTCGGTGAAAATTTCAAGTATCTACGGTTTTTCATTCTTGAATTACAACCAAATAAGAAAATCGTTCCCTAAGAAATCGGTAGTTTATAAGGTAGTATTCAATGTTTTTTTTCCAAGAACCCATAAAAAATTGGTTTGACTTTACGATAAATTTCTTTTTTTTTTGTAAAAGTTAGACTAACATGGAGATTAACTTATCTTATGTTAAGTTTTCAAATCTTAAATATAAATAGAAACATTTTAAATTAAAATAAATTACAAATGTCATCGTGATTTTTATGTATTTTGTTGAAATTCAATTTTTAGACGGTTATACAAAAAACTATTGTAGACTTATGCCATTTTTTTTTAATTTTTACTTACATATGTAAGAAATTTTATTGTATTAAATGTGTAAGACTTTTAACCGATCAAAAAAATTTTTATGGATAATAAAAAACAAATAAAAATTTCTTATATCTATAAATAGCTCAAAAAAGTCAAAATATATTGAAAATTGTATAATGTATAAAAAATAATTATATAAACTTTGGTGAAAATGTTGTGTTTCTATGCAGTAATTTTTATAGTTACACAAAAAAAAAAACGAAATCGATTTTATCAATAATCAGTATTGCGTAAAAATTCCAGTTTTTTTTGTTTTTCCCGATGCCCTTAAAAACCATTGGGAATTTTCAAAAATGACCACTTAAAAGTACCAACTAGATTAACTTTCTCGCCAGAAAAAATAATGATGAAAAAAATCGAACTACTTATTTCACTACTTATTGTGTATATAGACAGAAAAAAATCACTATCACTGTAAATTCAATACATTCTTAGTTCCGCTCAAAATCTAAAAGATAAGCAATTGTGTACCGCTCTGCTTTGAATTAGGTGTCGTGTGGGTCACTCTGTTATGGATGTATTAAATTTAAATTCAATGATATAAAATAGGAAGAAATTGAACCCTGAACCCGCGGTATCCTACCTACTTAACGACTAAACCCTATCGACTATCACCTACTTCATTAAATGATTGTTATTTAAATGGGTATACAACTGTTAGTGGTGATCATTTATTACCAAACCTGATATTGATAATTACTTTTGGGTTTATAAATCAGATTAAACTGCAGTAATGGTGACAAAGTATATGGATTTATTTATTTGTGGTCTATGGATTTATTATATTAATTAATATCTATCGTCTATGGCAAACTCTAGTTGTTGTCATTCTTAAAATTTTGATTTGTAATTACTTACTTTTTTATTTTAAAAAATGTTTATGTTTACTTAAAGGACTACACAACTAAAAAAAAACTGATTTCTTTTATTGTGTGAAAATATAGTGCTTTTAAAAAGAATAATTTTGGTGGTCTTAAAGTTGATGTTGGACAATTGCTTCCATGTTTAAATAATATAAGTTGCATTTTACGCGTGACGTCATAAAATCACACCATCCGACGGGCTGTATTTAAAATACACGCATGGAATTTATTTCGTACGATTAAAATAACTATAGAGAAAAATTGATTATGGTAAAAGTTATTAAAGTACATTTTGTAAAAGGTTATAAATTTCTTAAAATTGTCATATTATTTTTATAGTATTAAAATTTGTTTCAGGGTAGTTTATAGGAATGACAAAAAATAAAAATAAATAAAACAGCAAATATAAATAATATAATACTCTTTTATTTAAAATTTAAACAAATTTGTTATTATTATTTATAATATAAAAACTCAAATAAATGTTTAAAAAAAAACTCACAATGAAATGTATTTGTTTGAACAAAAATATATATATATTATGCTTAATTGAATTATTATTATTGAAGTAATATTATATGTTTAGATAAATCTTGAATATCTTTTCGATTTTAATTCTACATTAGGAGAGTGAGGTGTTTCATAAATATTTTTTGGGATGTTGGTATTACATTCTATTTGTACATCAAACTGTTGTAGTAAAATTTATTTTACAGCTTCTTCAATAATTTTTGACATATCACCTTTCCATATATTTTGAGTTTTGTTGTAAGAAGTTTTTATTGTAAATCGCCCTAGTGGTTTTGAAAATATAACTTTTTCTAATATTAATGTTTTTTTGATATTATTTTTATGGTCGAGTATTGCTAATATAGATCGTATGAACATACCAATCGAAATGTAAATGGATACATTTTGGCATGTACTTGTGGTACTCACGTTGTGATAGGATTCCAATCTTCCGGTGTGCGGAAAATGTTTCCCTCATTTTAAATCTTTTATGAAGTCCTCTGTAGTTAGAATTTTTAATTTTAATATACTACATTAAATATGTAAGTTGTTATAACTTTATAATAGTTCTAGATATTAGGTATATACATACTACTTCTGGTTCACAATCTACTCAATTTTATGTACCTACCTATATTTGAATTAATATATTTTATTATGAAATATTTTTTAAAACATTTATTTGAGTTCTTATATTATAAATAATAATAACAAATTTATTTAAACTTTAAATAAAATAGTATTATATTATTTATATTTGCTGTTTTATTTATTTTTATATTTTGTCATCCCTATAAAACTACCCTGAAACAAATTTTAATACTATAAAAATAATGTCAGAATCTTAATAAATGTATAACCTTTTAAAAAATGTACTTTAATAACTTTTACCTTTAATCAATTTTTCTCTATAGTTATTTTAATTGCACGAAATAAATTCCAGGTGTGTATTTTAGATACGTGTGTGAAGTTAGCCTCCCCCCACTATATGAAACTTTTTTCAAAATTATTGTGATCTTATTTTTTCAATTTGTAACCATTTTTAATCAACTTTTTAGAATTTGTAACCTAGCCATTTTCGAGTACTAATTGATTGGGTAAATTGATTCATGGGTAATGAGGGTAACTCAATTTAATCGTCTACAACAGTTAGTAACTTATAATATTCAATTTGTAACTATTTCTTTTAATGAAATATTTTACTACCACCAAATAATGTAAACATGTATCTAATAATAGGTTAAGTTAATAACACATAACCTAACCCAACACATCCATAAAATGACTTCCCTATATACCTACTGTACAGCAGAGCAGTTCTCACTTGCCCAACTTTTATTTATATTTTTTTTATAATAACCCTTTTTAAATTAACAATTTTAATAATACGAAGAAATATTTACTTTACTTTCCTTTATAGTTGATTTTTTCTATTTAACTATAATGAATACTACATACTAAATTACATGTAGTAAAAATTGATTTTATCGCGTATTTATGTATATTATATGAGTTTACTTATATACTATATGTTCTGCCAAGCGTTGCCGGAACCAAATATTTGTTTATTTTATAAATATATTTTTGAAAAAATCTACGTATCGTTATAGTATTATACCTAATAATATGTAACCAGACAATCCATAAACAATCCTGAATTACCCGTCGTTGTTGGGTATAAGTATAAAAGTCTATGTATTTTTGTTATCTGGCAAGATTATATTAAAATTATTAGAAAATATATGTACCGTATTATAAGTCGTCGATCGCTATTATTTTATTAGACAGCATACACAATACAATTTATTATAGCTTAGAAGCCTTAGAACCTGCAAATAAAATATAATATACGTATAATGTACAGATAGAAGCTCACAGCTAATTATTCTTTTTTAAAGCACTATGTTTTCACACAATAAAAGAAATCCGTTTTATTAGTTGTGTATTCCTTTAAATAATGATGTTTAACTGGATTACGTCCATAAAATAATAGCCATAGAATAATATAAAAAAATGTATTTAGCATTTAACAAAAACTAATGTATAATCATTTTTTTTTAATGTACGTTATCATTCAAAAGTGTAAAAACACAAAAAATAATGATGATAAAAAATAGTAAACAATTTAATTTTTTTCAAAAATTGTTGTTTTTTAATGACTTAATTTTTTTTTTTCAAATACATTAGCGATTTCTTAAATAATGAGTATCTTACATGATATTGATCACCTCGTATAAGATAATATTAACAACAAATAATTTCGTAATTTTGTGACTTAAGATACATTTATTCAAAAAAATTACTTTAACTTTTACATAATTAATAATTTTCATATGATTGTCTTATAAATAGAAACCAGAAAAACTCAAACCAAAAAATAATATATTATATCTTTTTATTCGAAAACATTTTTCAAGTGAGTATTTGTATCGTTATAAGTTGTTAATTTTAGTCATCAAACCTAAGATAAATATCATTACTACAACACATTTTAAAACTGCTCCCCTCAAAATTTTTTATGAGCATTTGAAATTAAAACATTGCGTATTCGCCCATAAATTACCGATTTCTTAGGGAACGATTTTCTTATTTTATTGTAATTTAAAAACAAATAATCGTAAACATTTGAAAGTTTCACCAAATGTTGAGATTATCATTTTCTATACACCAAAAAATATTGAAAAAGTTATGATAATTTATAAACTACAACTGTAATCTTAAGAAATTTTTTTTAAATATCGACAAAAAAAATTTTCGTTGAGTCAAAATTTGTATAAGTATTTAAACTTTAAATTTTGACCAACATTCGTCATCCTTAATATGTAAGGAGACTAGACAATAACTCCATAATTCAAAAGTGATCTTATATGAGAATTTGAAAGAATAAACAGGAATTTTTGGTTATCAAAGTTTAAAAAATGTCTTTTAATAAAGCCGAGAACACGTATTTTCCGACACTGTTAAGGCTCCGTCTATATAAAGGTAGTTCTGCCCATAATAATCAATAAAAAAAATTATAGTTTTCAACTCAATATTTAACATATTCTGTGAAGAATAACTTTTTCTCCATATAACTGTATTTTTAAAAGAAACATTAATATTCATCAAATTTTTTTTTTTTAGCAAACAATTTAACAAATGTAAAAAATGTACGTATCAAATATTCTTAATTGTTACGTTCGATAAAATTTCTCCAGATCATACTTTAAGAAGTTCATATGAAAATTTGAATAATTTATAATGCTGCTCCAAGTCTCCCACCAAATTTCCTAAATATTTTTACTAAATATATGAAGCTAAAAGAAAAATTATTTACAATACTTATATATCAAAGTTATTTTGATTTTAAGAGGACGTCTCAACTGAATATCGTGTGTCTCCCAGTGTTATCATAAATTATAAACATCATAAATATGTATAATTGCTTATTATACCTATACAGAATGTACATTTTTTAAATTTATTATATCATTAATATTATTATATTTTCTATAAGTATTTATAAACAATTATTATTTAGTATACAACTATAGTTAAATTGGATGTAAAAGACAAGTTTTAAATTTTGTAATTCAAAAATTAAATTTATTTGTTTATTAGATTTTGAACTTTCGTTAGCTTTACAATGATCTTTTCTTACCAAAGTATTCGATATTGTAATCATAACAATGAAAGAAAACATTTAAATATTACCGAGGGAAATCAGACATGTAGTTATAGTCCGACAGTTAGTAGCATGGCGAAAGGAGTAATCTTAGGGAGGCTTCCTCCGAGTAATTTATGGTGTGCTGAGTAGCTGTGTGGGTATTATTTAATATTAGCTTATTTATCTGGTTTGGGTTGGTGGGTGTAATATTGTATTATGTAATTTACCTCTGAACAATTCAAAGTTTGCCATGCCGCCGAACATAGTATTTACTACTACAGACTAATTACCATAATTTTTAAACACGGTTTTAAAGCCGGGCTAACATTATACCAATATAATAATAAAAAAAAAACTAAATATAGTCTATTCTAATTAATGATTTTTTGAATATAAGAATCAGATTAGACTTCAATCTCTAACTATTACTTATACCAGTAATTTTTTTATTAATTACTCTATTTTTTTAAATTATTAAAACACGTTTGACTGCGGGCGTCCGTGTCTTCTCCCAATTTTTTTTTTCATTTACTAAACTTAAGTTAAATTTATATACTTTTTAATTCTTTAGCTAGCTTTGCCTGGGATATTTGACTGCAGTTTCAATATATCTTCTACCTATATATTTTTCTTGAATTTTTATTTGATTCCTTAGATTAGGAGATTATTGATTAGGGTCGTTGCTCATAATAAATTTAATAATACCAGTGGATTTACCCTGCCTTAATGCCTTAAACCCATGTTAGATGTAAGCTACATATATTTTAAACACATTCATTTGGGTGGTTTTAACCAAAAATAAAATACAAATCTATAACTATATCCAATTATAATAACTATTTTATTTTCTGTAACCCATAGTAACCCCTTTTACAAACTAAAAAATTATTCGTTTTTCGTAAATCAACAAATCTTATGTGAAATTTGATAATTGCAAAATCCGTGTACAAAATTTGAAAATTGGCTTTGAAGTGCACATTCTCAGGTATAGGATTACCTATGTACTACCAAATTTTCGAACCATTAATGTGATAGACTCGGCTTTGGATTGCTTAAATACGTACACAAACATTCCCTTAAATTGAGTAAATTTAAACAGTTATAAATATATCTAGAGGTGAAAAAAATAAATCAAATAATTTATTTGTTGAATAGTAACTGTAATATCTTCTTTCATCCTATGACTGTAAAACGCATATTAAACGGTTTTCATTTTTCAAAAATGTTTTACGTCATTCTCATAACTTATTAATTATTATACTCAGTATCTACACCTACATATTATACTGTCTACACACATGCCCCACTCACCATAATAATACATCGGTACGGTCAACGTTTAACCGACATCACGTGTAATAACTAATAACAAATAACAATATCGTAATAATAATAATAATAATAATAATATGAATGATATTACGATATCATCATGGACCGTCCTCCCTCGGACGTCTGCGGGCGCGTAGACATGGCATTCACGATTTATAACATCAATGCCGATTTAGGCGTATATATTACGATAATGATGATGATGATAATGATGATGATAATAATAATGATAATAATAATAATAATAAAGCGTGTTGTAGAGAAATTATCGCGGCGCGAGTCACTACTACATAGACGGGCCATGTGCTCCGCTTGCCGGGTCCACAGCGCGGCGGCTCTCGGATTGGCCGAGATTCGACGGGCTTGGGCGGGGACCCCCGCGGGTGCGACCCGGCGGAGCCCTGGAGCAGGGGCGGAGGCTGCGGTGCATCGTAGGCGCACGGAGATGACAAGCGCGCCACCGCAACCGGCACCAGTGATCGAGGAGACACGTCGCCGCGGGGACGGACTGCAGCAGAGCTATGCACACGGCAAACGCCGCACTTACCGGTTGCACCGCCACCATGGACCAGTTCGCTGCCGACGAATATCTGCAGCCGCAGCATCAGTACGCCGCAGCCGCCGCCGCCAACTACCACTGCGGCAGCAATCCCTCCGAGTGCGAACCGGCCGTCGCCGCCGCCGCATATCCGCATCACCACCATCACGTGCACCACTCGGCCAAGGACGGCGGCGAGTACTTCGCGGAACCTTATTACTACGACACAGCCGCCGCCGGCTATTGCGGCGGTTACGGTGGTCCGTACGACACATACAGCGACTACAACTGGTCGTCGTCGCCACAAGAATATAATTCGTCGTCCGGCGCCGGCGTGGCCGTCAACGGGTCGCAACCGTACTGGGCGCCGACGGACGTCGGCGGACCGCTGCAACTAACGCTGCTGCAGCAGCCGCCGCCGCCGCCGCCTGCACTGCAGTTGGTCCCGGATCTGGTCGGTTTCTGTGACGTCGACGACTTCCGGACAACCGAACACGGCTTATTGCAGTTTCAACCCGGTTGCGGGGCTACCGATCAAACCACGTGCATCACAACCGCCACCTCCGCCGACCAATTCTTCAGTAAGTATATGAACTTCCGCATAAGTCTACACCGTACGCACATAGGAGCAACCTATTTTAATAAGCCACACTTATTATGTTTTTATGTTATTTGCAACATGTCTCACAATATTTAAAATGAACAAGTCAGTAAACCATTTATTCTAACATAATTGCGTTCAACCAATTTTTAATTTCTTGTATACTTGAAAAATTGCGTTCAGATGTTGCAGAACTTATTGGAATGGTAACTGCAACTTTTTTAAGTTAGGAGAATCCTCATTTTTCTTCCACTCCTTTTTCACTTTATTTTTAGTGTTTTATAACAGGAACCAGGGGGTATTTAATCAGAGTTAGGAAATATTTCAGCACCCCCAAACAATCCTCCTTGTGGTAAGCGCAACAAGGAGAGGGCTTATCCTTCCCAAATATAATATATTGAATAATAAGTTATGAAAAAAATATGTTTTCTTCAATAACACAAAAAATTGGCTAAAAACGAGTAGGTATGCTGCAAGACTATTTGTTAAATGATGCTTAGATTTGTTATAGGTACAGTTTAAGAAGTGTCTTAGACTCTTAGCTGTGGCGATACCAACTACTTTTTTTCAAACGAGAACCAACCTTTTTACTGTAAATTATTAAGTTGATTTTTTTAATATGGTTCTTAATATATTTAAAAATTTAAATAATCGGTATTTGAATAAATAAATTAGGAAAAAATTGGGATGTGCATGCTTGGTGAATTATACTGGATAACTATATCTATATGTATATAAATTTATATTTATTACAAGTCATTTGCAAATATACCAACTTAGTTATGGAGCGATGGGAAAGTGACCATACAAATCCTTTGGAAAAAATATGAGGGCCACAGATGCACCCCCTCCAAAAAAAAAAAACAAATTGGTTTTAGTTGCACCTATGGTCTACCCTTATATATTCCTCTGGTTAGAAATAAGCATCAATAATTCAATGTCTTCTGAATCCTAAAAAAGTATATTATATTATATATATATTATATTACCTATATATATATATATATATTTTTTTTTTTATTTCGAAAAGACAAAAATACTTACATTATTATTAAAAGTAACAATTTCGGTTATCTATCTCCTTTAAGCAAAGCTTGTGTTGGAGATAGATAGTTATTATATATATATGATAGATAAAAATGAAAATTTAAATTTAAAAGATACAGAGTATAGGTTCTAAATTAGGGGTCGCGGTTGTGAACGGGTATTAGATACACGGGCACACGGAGCCCGGGTACCCGGGTAAAAAATATATTAAAGCCCGTGTATTTAATATCCGTGTATAATACCCGTGTATACCCGTGTATTTAATACCCGTGCATATATTGTATATTAATTCAGAATTCAGATATACTTTAATATAAATATTTTTTTTG
>JACXSJ010002612.1:0-40499 GCA_014851325.1 Pentalonia nigronervosa | reverse complement strand
TTCAATATATAATAATAACAATAACAACATTATTGAAATAGTAATAATATTTTTATAATTTAACAACACATTTATTTAAATTTATAGTAACCTATTTTAATTGATTATTTAAATTTGCTTTTAATATAACTTTTTGCTCAAATAATTCATCCGACAATCTATTGGATTTGGGTACATTTGTCATTGTTGCAAAAGAGAAAAGTCTCTCAACAGGGGCTGAAGATGCTATAGGAGTATTGTATAGAAGAAAAATTTTTTTGATTGTAAGATGTGAACTTAAACTTTCTAAACGTGAACGTGGATCCTCGAAATACTTCAATACCTAGAGTTATACACTAAAAATTATATATATTAATTAGTTTTTAAACTCATTTTACGGACTTATAAATAATTAAAGACAAATTAGTTTAATTGTGTCAAACGGTTAAACGCCTATACTACACTAAACAAAATCACAATTCACAGTACTTATATAAAATCATATCTTTAATAATTTATCTAACTGACAGTCGGAATTATCGTTCCTATTAACGAAAATATTGTTATTATTAGTTTGTTTAGTCTAAGACTACATATTTTATAAGATAAAATATTATTTACGTTTTCAAGCTGAAGACATAATAATGTTTTATCTTCGACTATCCAACTCCTAATTATCCGACTAATTTAATACTACATTTATTAGCAAAACCCTATTGACCTACGTTGTGACGTGGTGTGTCATAAATGTATATTGGAAAAACGAGTGAAAAATATACAGTACGGGATTTAACTCGCCTAATGCTGGGTACATAATTCACTGCAATGTTCGATATACACGTTGGTATCCACGTTGTGCGGCTGAGCCACTGAGTAGTGAGTAGACTGTTGGTGAACGACCGTTATTTAGAATTTAAATTTATTATTTATATGATTATGGGGAATAATGAATAACAAATAATGAATAACGAATAACCGAATAATGAATAAAATATAGTAAATAAAAATATCCGAATAATGAATAACGAATAATAATAAAAATTAAAATAATGAATAAAAATAAAAATCAATAATAAAATTAAGAATAATTTATTTTCCATATGGTTATTCTAGATTATTTTTATTCATCATTTAAATTTTTACAATTATTCGTTATTCATTATTCAACGAGTTATTCTAGATTTTTTTTATTCATTATTCATTATTCAATTATTCGTTATTCATTATTCTTCATATTCATGTTTATCTCAAATGATTTGTAGATAACTTAAAATACTAACTTAATTAAAAATTGAAACTGGTGTGTTTCTTTTTTATTGTTATACGTATTATCTGCTATCGAAAATGTCAAAACCAAAAATCATAAATAACATTGTTATCTCTGAGGGGCTAATCTAAATGATTTAACACTCGATATCGATGTTGTGTTTTACTGCTTTAGTAACATTTTTGTAATTAATTTAAAATAAATCTGACAAAACTTGATGTAGCCATATTATATGTGCTGAAATTTTATTTAGTATAGTATCGTCATTTGATAACGACAGTTCACTAAAGTTAATTTCATTTTCCTATAAGTGCGTAAAATTAATACAGTTATGGATAATTTGAGTATTACAAGTGGCAGTGACACTATTATAGTTTCTAATGATGAAAGCGGGTCAAGTTCATCTCAAAGTGTGCAATTATTGGAGGATCAGAGATAAACTATTTCCCAAAATGAACAGCAGTCATCAAATCATTTAATATTATTATTTTTGTCATGATTATTGTTATTATTATGTAAATTATTGTTGTTGTTATTATGATTATTTTCTTTGTTATAAATATTATATTTTTATCATAATTTCATCACACGAAAATTGGATATTATTCACAATTTATTTATTTAATTTATTCAGAATAACCAATTTATTCACAAGTTAAATTATTAAGAATAATTTTTATTTTTATTCACTAGTTGAATTATTCAGAATAATTTTTTATTTTATATTCACTACTAAAACTATTCAAAATAAAATATTATTCTTTATTCGCAAAATAATAAGTTATTCATTCTTTTATTTTTTATTCATTATTTTGATTTGTTTTTGCCCAACTCTAGTATTATCATAATACTAGCTAACTACACTTGACGTTGTCCGAGCCAAATATTAAGGTAAGATTAATCTCAAAATGATTTACATGCAACTAAGCTTCCTATGTAATCAATCCGACTGCAAGCAGTATGTTATCATGTAGACAATCTACTTGCGGTAGATTGAGGACCCTGCGAGTTGCGTAAGTAAGTGAAATCAGAATTAGGTAAATTAAAATCATCGTGACACAAAAACAAAGATTTGTTTTTTTATAAATTTATTTGTAAAAAAAATTTATATTCCACATTTTTAATAATTATAATAGCAATAAAATATGTAACCAATAGCAACCCTTATAAATAAACAATAATTATACATAAATCCCATCAAAAAAGCACTCTTAGTTTTTCTAGAATTTTTCAATTTTCAGGAAACTTTTCCAATTTTCTTTCCGTAAAAATCTTATTTGAATCATTACGAACATTTAAAAAAAAATGTCCAATCGGTCAATCAGTTTTCACGTCTAAACCATTAAACCAATTTTGATCAATTTTGGTATAAAGATAGATGGCGCCACTCTAAGATAATAAGTGGTTAAGATACACAAACGTTCATCTCCTATTTCATGTCCTTTCACGTTTCGTGACAAAAATTAGCCTATGTTTTTCTCCAAGGTCCTGTCTATCTTTATTCCAAAATATATTAAAATTGGTTCAGCAATATAGTCGTGAAAACTTAACAGTCAGACTTACTTTTATATTTATAATATTAAGTTAGGACGTTAGAAAGTTAGGAGTAGGATATGTTTTACTATTGGCCATGAGATAGGTTGAATTAATTTTTGCTGAGACCATTGCATTTATAATATTGTAAATACAGTTTGGTCTTGACCTGGGTGGTTACACTTTTCGGCCATTCCGGAATGGCCGTTTTTGGTCAGTACACTATTTTGGTTACCAATTTTAAAATATTAATATTACAATTTATTTAAAAATCACATATTAAGTCAAGTAAAAAATATTAAAAATATAAAATTACATTATATTATCAATTTACACACACACAAAAAAAAAAAAAATTATAAATAAATAAAATTATATGGATATTTAATTTTTTTTTTTATAATTGTAGCACATGCGTTTATTTAAAATATTCTTCATGTTTTTTTCTGTTGAACTACCAATTTATTCCAATTACTTATTATATTATGGGAATCCAACATTCGTTAATGGTTGATAAAAGTAATAACTACTAACTAAGTGTATAGAATATCTTTCATCGTTATCTTCGTTCTAAAATATTGAAATTATATTATAGCAAATTTCTTTTATCGTCTCAATATGATAACACACAATTTAATAAAAAATAATAGTAATAGAAGTAATAATTAAAAACTATTTTTAATTTTTTCGTTTCATCCATAAGACGTGCAACCACCATATTTATAAATGGAAAACATTTATTACGTACATTTTCTGTTTATAATCACGCACCTGAAGCAGCTAGGATTGATGTATGCACTACTCTTAGTAATTTAAGAGAACTAGCACGAAATACTAATAACTAACCCTGCCAAATTATTCAAAGTTGCATTACAAATATATCAAGTACTGCTTGTCCATACATGCCGAATAGGAATGCTCTCCGGCAACAAATTAAATGCGTTACAAGGCAAAATATGCCATCTCAACTTTAATCATTAGAAGATCCGACAATTAAATTATTAAATAATGATTAACGAATATAATAATATAATATGATGTATAAATACGTTATAAAGTAATTTTTTGTATAATGTATTGTTTAAGTTTTTTAATTAAATTGTTGCATAATGAATATGATAATATGTAAATATCACCGTTTAATACTCTAACTGCTTTAGATTTAGTCACACCCCTGGTTTTGTAAACCCCGATGTTTTCATTGCTCCAAAATCAATCATAATTTTCTTGGCTTTATCTTGTCCGACGGCTAAGGTAACCGATCTAACCAGCTTCTACTACAAAAGCTGCCACATCTCAACAAATCATAACTGCCCCGAGTGGATCAAACAGAAAAATATCAAAAAATCATGGCAGAGGAAAATATATTTTTTTTAGAAGCTGTTCAATTCAACAGCAATAATTTTATAAGTAAGGCTCATACATTTTCACAGGCTTCTTCCTCTAATCGGCTTAATCAAAATGTAATTTCCTATGTTAACGCTCCGAATAATCCTTTTCAGAACTCGATTGGATATTCTTCCTAATTTCCTGATCTATATCATACCAATAACTAGACTGCACATACAAAAAAAAAACAAAAAAACTATCAGACAACATTGTCAACGGATCGGAGTCTCTATACTTTTCCGTCTCGCAATAGCAGTTATCTCTTCACCAACACCTAATAGTTCCTTTCTAATCTACGCCAAGTCCCGAAGGTTTTTCGACTCCTGTGGTCCCCCAATAAACATTTCAACCAAATTTCAAGTCCCCACGGACATATTTTTAAAAAATAACAAAATGATTAAAGTTGCTATTCGTCGTTTAAATAGGTATCTATAATTTTGTATAAATTTGAACTTTTGACATTTGTCAATAAAATAAATTGTGCGTATACATTTTTAGATTTTTTGGTTTCAGAATAAGGCATATTAAGCTACTTATGAAAAACTTTATATTAAATTGTCAAGCCTTAACTTTCGTGATTTTGTCAACAATTTAACTTCTAATGCTTGTAAAAAAAATCGTGCCTACGCATCTTTAATATTTTTAAATAGCTATAATAACAGCTTATGAGAAATCTTGTATTAGATTTTCGAGTTTTTTAATCGAGTGAACATTTTTTTATCAATATTTATATAAAACAAAATAAAAACAATTGGAACTGTTAAATGTTTATAAATAGCTCAGAAAAAGTCAAAATATTTTGAAAATCATACCATGTATGGACAATGCTAATATAATTTTTTTTTTTAATAATTTAAAGTATCTACAGTTAGTTCATCTTCTGAATTACAACAAGATAAGAAGTTCGATCTTATTGAAAACTGATTTTACGCAAAAATTGCCGTTGTTCCTCTATTTTTTTTTAGTTTTTTCCTAATATTAAGAAAAGCACTGAGAATTTTTAATTTTGAACTCTTAAAAGAACTAACTATATTCTATTTTTTATTAGAAAAGATAATGACGATAAAAATCTGAAAATTAAAACACTTTTTTTTACTAGAAATTGTATATACACTATACATACACTAAAAAAACACACTCATCATTGTAAAATTAATAGATTCATCGCTCCGTTCAAAATCTTAAAATATTGAGAATATCAATAATATTTTAATGAAGGTATATAATACTGACTTTTTTCAAAATTATTAAAAATAATAAATGCCGGTTGAATATAGCATCAGGCACTTGTATCACGTTGTTACAATGTTTGTGATGTTAAATTCGAAATTATTTTATAAACGCCATTATGGCGTTTTAAAAACAATTCAGTACCGAATATACTTGATAAAATACAGAGGTAACATAAGATTCGTAAAGAAATATAATTCTACCCAAAAAAATGTAAGTACACTGTACACAATCCATAGAAAACTGAAAAAAATAACACTAGGTAATACTATAAGTTTTACTTCACTTGGAATTTAAAACAAGTTATTCTAAATTCATGGTATTATTTATCAATTATTTTCTTTTCCGTTTGAATAGTGGATAAACTGTTAAATTAATGCACAAGCAGTTATCCATATATTTTAATGTTTGATGAATGAAACGATAGTGTTAATGACGTGAATGTAGCGTAGGTATCTATACTTGTTGTAACTGGTTTATTTGGTTTTGTCTTAAAAAGTTGTGATTCCAGTTAGGACGTTTATCGTTCATCATCTCGGTATGTATGTAATTTTTATAATATCAGTGAATTCGTTTAACTGCTTTAATGTTAAGTCTAGTTTTAGTTATATCAGTTATACAATATTATGTATTACTAAAATCCGCTTGGTATCATACAGGTGATAAAGCGCATAACGTAGTTATTATAGTCACAAATTCACGATTGCTGTCAATTTTACAGCGAAATAAATTAAATATAATTAGGTATAATCATACCAATCATATTATCACACAAAATAATAAAAATTTGTCTGATTATATCGTAGGTATAAGGTTAATACATGTAAATTTTTGATGAAAACGCCCCGAGTTCTGGCTGACGGTACTTATTTATTTATATGTTTTAAATTTCCTTTTCTTTTGCTAGGTACAATTTTTTTGTACATATTCTAAGACGTGGAATTTAACAAACGACGATGATGCGTGATAAAATTTCTTGTTTACAAAAATAATACCCTTAAACATCACTTTGCGGTAAACGATTTGATTGGTTAGACATTTTATAAACGACGACTGCAATATCCGGACGGATTGCACTGAACGACGATGATCACGTGCCACTACGTCAAGGTGGCGGCGTTAAAAAAGCGATAAGATGAACACTCCGCGGCCAACGCAGTGGTGGACGGTGGACGGCGCTGACCTATGCAGCGCGAGCTATTATATAGTCACATCGTTGTTTATTGATGGGTCGCCGTGTCCGACGTTCTTCGGCGGCATTCGCACGGGACAGCGACAATGATGGTAAACGGTGACGGCGGTATCTGCTGGTTGGAAAACATTATACGCACGCACGCACGCGTGATATTATATGCACGCGAAGTGGTACGATACGACAATACCGCGCGCTCGTACGTGTGCATGTGATGCAGTGAAGCGAGGCGCGTGGCCGGCCGTATGCGCTACAGCAGTCTGTGCTTGACCACGCGGTCGTATGGTCATCATTCTGCGTACGATGGTTCGTCCGCCGTGGATGGTCGCGCTCCTGATGCTGCTTACGGACCGATGGTCGTTCGGGATCAGCCACGGGCCTGTCGCCCACGCCGCCGAAGTCGCGCCCGCAACCACGGACGACGCCACTTCAGTCAACGCTACCGGTAATGCGATAATGATATTTATAAGTACTTCAGCATTTTTTAATATTTTGTGCCGTGACATTTTTCATGTGTACAAACAATTTTTTCTTCGCTAATCCCTAATTTATATAAAATAAAAAACAAACACATACTTATATATGTTTCCCTATGAATGCATAAAATACAGAAATCTGTCTACGAGACAGGAATAAAAGTTCGTTGTTAGTGTTATTGATCGTTACGTAAGTACCTAAATATGATTAACTGGAAACAAAAATAGATTGAAAAATGGTTATACCTTTTTTGCCAAAAAAAAAAAAAATAAAATAAACTATATTATATTTGTTCTCATTATTAAGTAAAAGTAAAATTATATAAACAATAATAAATTCAAACTTTAGTAAGAATAAAAATCAACACTTCATATAAATAAATTATAAGGATTTTCGTTGGAGGACTGAAAAAAAGTTCAAAATTGTTTCTTTATATTTTTCTTTATATGGTTTTACGATAAGTACCTATGTGTAAGGCATTTTTTTTGTTTTTTTAAGTTTTCCATTTTTCTTTTGGTAAATAGAATAGTTTAACGAAAAATAATTGATACCTATATATTATATCCTACATTAAATTAGTACTGTCGTTTATATAACGTTAAAAATTAAAATATTTCTTTTGTGGTTTTGGATTTTCAATTGAAAACTGAAATTTCAATTCAAAATATTTATTCATATTTGCTTACAATTTGTTCTATAATGATTAAATCATAAATATCATAAAGATAAAAATGATATTTTGAATACATCATTTAACACTTTCTTCTAGTTTATTACCATTATTATTATACAATTAAATGATATACATTATTTAAAGTTTGGTAAGAAAAATTTAGATTTAATTATTCAAAACAAATTATAACATGGATTACATGTTGGGGTGTAATAAAATATTGTTAATAAATGATTTAAACGAAGATTTTTTCAGAGAACTGAAGTTATAATATAACATAATTAATTAATTACTAATTATAATATAAAACAGTCTAATATAAAATAGTATAGTATAATATAGTATAATATCAATATTTTAATTTGTATGATAATAAATTTACATTTTTCAAGAGATTTTTTTGGAATAATCATTTGCATATTATAATGCATAGATAATGTTCCAGAAAGTTGAATTTATAAAAATATGCCTAATAACTATAAATCTAGATGGTTGGCTAGTTAGGTTATGCTTGTGCTCTGTAATTATGTTATTATAATATAAGCACGTAGTATCAATATAGTATCATATAATATGTGCATGGGTCACCGAATTCTTTAGTTCCCCAAGTTGGGGTAGGTAGATAGGTACGTATCATCGACTTTGCTTATTGAGATTTCTTTACATTTAATCGGTACGCTTCTGAAATACTATCTAGTGAAGGTATTACATCAGAAACCGTTGATCCAGCATCGAGGAAATGGCGTCGGAAACCCATCGGCCACAGGAAATAAGAAGAAATGGTACAAGAGAAAAAAAATATGAAGAAAAAATGTATCGTATGTGTATAGGTGGATTGAGAAAAAAAAATGACCGGTGACATTTTTCTCAAGAAAAGATTGCTCGATCGGTTCTGACCGGGCAATTAGTTAATGACCAACACGGTACATGGTCCACTTTAAATAATTAACGTACAGGGAATGTTCTATTCCTCTTCTGTCTTTACTGTCTTCTTTTGTAATTGCACCGCCGTAATTAAAAATACTGATATCTCCAGACGGCCACACATCGATCTACGCAGGATACAATAATAGGTATTACTCGGGTTAATAGTGTACCTACCTATTAACTCGAGTACACGCACAGCCGTGGATTCGCATGCATACGCATATATGCACTCACAAATGTGTAACAATATTAAACTAAATATTATAGGCTTAAGTAATAATAATTTTAACGAGTAAAAATATAGTTTCTTTTTCTGATACAATTTAGAAAATTGTCTGTTCGAATTTTTTTTATAAATTAAATTATTTTTACCTGTTTGGAAAAAAATGTTTTTCTGGATAAAAATTAGATTTGTTAGATATATGTATATAATTTACATGAATATATTAATACTATTTATTTGTATAAGGATGATTTAAGGGGAAAGTCCTGAGCAACAGCGGGTTAAACTTACTGTTAAACGGCTGTAAAATAAGTACTTAAATAAGTTAGCACGACAAACACGTAGTAAACACTTATGTAATTAACTGAAATTCATAAATTAATTTTCAATAAATAAGATGGTTGATTTAAATTTTAGTAAAAGACGCTTTGATTTTTGGACGTCTACCCGAATATAAAATATATTATCTACTTATATTATAGAAAAGTATTTAAATATTTCACTATAAATGTGCAACGTATATGTTTTAAATTGTAAATTGTAATCGGAATATTTAAATTAACTGCATTTATCAATGTTTATATCAAATTACAAATACGGGTAAATACATTAGTAATTTTAAACGATTTCTATTATTCAAAAAAATAAATGTTTATATATAATATTATATACAACTGAAAATTGTATGTGGGTAATATAGCAAAATGTGACCCGTTAATGGTAAAACTTCCGGTGATTTCGTTTGATCGTTTAAACTTTAAACGCCATAATATTGTAATATGACGTCTACACAATCTACATTTATAAATTTTAACATATGCAAACGTACAAAATATAATATATAGTGCAGAACATTAGTTTTAGTGCACAATGCAAACGTTGATCTATAATTATTTTTCAGAAGGGTTAACCATTGAAAAAATAATCTGAATAATTACCTACGTAGGTATATGATATCATGAAGTTTGGAAACAATATAAGTCTACATAATCCTATCTTAAGTTGGCGTATTATGCGTATTAACTTTCTCACGATTAACACACGCCGCTTAAGGATGTAATTACGAATTGCAGGAAACCCACTCACAGGCGGTAGACTTCCATGAACGCGAAACCCCTTGGAGGCAGACGTGAGCCCAACACGATATTCTCACACACAAATACACAATTGCTCCGTCACAATGTGTGTTTATATACTAAATTTTTGTATGTATGTGGTCGTTTTTGATTCTACACACACCATTAATTTGGATTTTATGAAAACAAGATAACATCGTCGTATAACTGTACATTAACCCCTTGTGTGTGTGTGTGTGTCTGTGTGTGTGTGTGTGTGTGTGTGTGTGCGTATGGGACCGTCTGCTTGGTTCCCGCAGAGTAGTGTATGTTGTTTACCATAATATATTCTGGGTTTGGTTACCACCGGGTTTAGTACCTAAAATACTAGCACTATAGGAGTTATCATTTTGAGAACTTGACCTAAAGCTGTCAGAATACTAAAACAACATATTATACCGAATTACATAATACAGGTATATTTTTTCGTAATTTTATTGTTAGTAAGACGCAGTGAAGCCTCGAGAATAAAATGTATTAGATTTTACTATTTTAGATTATTAATGGGTTAAAATACGATTACCTATATTATGGCTACCGTGTAGAATCTAAGATGATATGATAATAATAATATATGAACACTTATTATTACTAATCTACGTATATTAATGACATTTTTTACACGTCACATTAGGTTATAACAATAAAAGGTAAAATAGATAGATTAAAATAATAATAATATATAATAAAATATAAAAATAATTAATAATAATGTAATATATTATAAAATAATAAAATTATAAATAAATAAAAAAATAATAATATAATAATATTAAATTATATTAATAGATTAAAATTATGTTTTTTTTTCATATATAAAATTGTATTTAATATAGGTTATATAAATATATTTCAATATTTGTAAACTGTAATTGTGTATTTTTTATGGTAGATAAATAATGATTATTATGATTTTATTCAAAGTTGAATATTAAGTGGTTATTGTATATATTGTGGTTAATATATGATATATTATATATTAATAATTAAACATGCTGCTATTCAAAATATTTTTAAACTCCATTCTATTAAAATATTCTATTATTAATTATACAGTATTATATAATATATATTAAATTATTAAGGTATAATATATATATATATATATATATATAGATTATATATCATTTTCAATTTTCTCGTTTGATTAAAATTAAATAATTCATATTTTGCACTATATGATATAAAATATTATGGACTCTTTAAAAGTTTGCTAAAGTATTAAAAACAAGGTAATATGTAACGTTCACAGGAATTTCATTGTTTTAGAACCGTTATAATTTGATAGAACTAATCATTTAAAGTTCTTTTGAAATTATAATATTTTAAATAAATAACAATTAAGTCTTTAATTAGTATTGATATTATAGGTATTTACAATTATTAAAGTAATTATTTATTATTTTTTATGTTTTATATATTTTATACCTACATCAATACAATTGTCATGTGTAAATTGTACTTATTTCATTACATTTTTAATTGACGCAAGCAATATTGTTAAAAAAATAAGGGTGGAGCATTTACTGTTATATTTTGAAACGTAGGTAGGTAATACTGTAATACAGTTAAAGACAACCGTTAGTATTTTTTTTCTTACAATTTTTTAAATAATAGTAGCATTATTAAAATACGTTATTCGTACCTATGTGAATGATTTTAGAATAAAACCAAGTTCCCACGAGACAGTTAGAGTTTTGAATTGGTCTACCTCATCTGCAATTCCGCATGTAAATATTACTTATTAAGTTGTATAATTCATAGGTAGCCCATAGGCTCAAGTTGCTCTAAAAATGTATAAAGTCTTACTAACACATACAATTACTATTATTCATGCATACACTATATATAATACATTATTAAAAAACATTTTTAAAGATTATTGATCACTGATAGTTTCTATTTATAATGTAAAACATAGTTCAGTCTTTTATGTTTAACATGCGTTCACTCTGCCAGTTTTTTGCACTTAATGCAGTGATAATTGCACGAAATCCTTGAAACTGTGGTCTTATCTTTTACTAATAAAAGCACCTATCTTAAATTATCAAAAATAAAATAATTGATATCATTATATTGATTCATAATCATCTTCCACATGATTCTAAACATCTAAACTCTACTGCACTGAGCAAGTTTTTGGTTGATAATATTTGCCTGCTCTGCGTGACACTAACCACACTAATGAAATCATATTATGGAAAACGCTAATAGTGCATTACAATTTATAAATTATAATACAATAATCATAAATTATCACATACTCAAACAGTCATTATAATGATTTCTGTTTTGTATTTAAAAATGAAAATATTATTATGTAATCAATTTAATATAGGCATACCTATATTTGTCAAAAAAATTTTACTTTGTTGTAATTTCTAAATACATATGTTTCATTAAATTATATTCTCTAAAATAATATTAAATCAGAAATTGTAAGTTCATATATTTGCATATCAATCTTGCCAAGTCATCTTAAACGGTATAAGGTAACATAGCAATATTAATGTTATAGTAATAGGGTTCAGTATATGGAAAGTAAAGTAAATCTAGTTGGTACTTTTGGGAGTTAAAAGTAAAAATATCCTAATAATTTTCAAACGCGTCGGGACAAATGGGAATTGTTACGCAGCGAAGCCAATTTTTAACAAAATCAATATTTTTTTTGCTATAACATAATAAATAATAATCGTAGATACATGTAATTTTTACCAAATATTTATATATGCTTTTTGTATACATCATACAATTTTCAATATATTTTAACCTTTTTTGAGCTATTAAAGGTATAAGAAATTTTCCGTTTATTTTCTATTTATAGTCGATAAACATTTTTTTGGTCTATCAAAAAGATTAAAATTTTAATACAAGGTTCCTCATAACTTTTTGTTAGTGAAAATTAAAAAAAAAAAGTGAGCGTAAATCTACAATAGTTTTTAAAAAATGTCTAAAGTTAGAATTTGACAAAATACATAAAAATCACGAAAATTTGCTTTTTTTTTATTTAGAAATTCATAAAAATGTTTTTGTTTAAACTTTAAATTTTAAAATTTTAACACAAGATTGTCCATAAATTGTTCTACCTTTCACAATAAAAAAAAAAATTGTTTTCTTATTTTGTTGTAATTCAAAATGTAATTCAAAATGTTGACCAAAATTCATTAAAATATCGAATATATGCAAATTATTTTGCGGTGAAAAATTTATAAAATGATCAAATTTTTATAGTTAGTTTTTATAATCCTTAGGAATTGAACATTTAAAACAAGGTTTTTTATAATTTGTTCTAAAAGTAGTTTAAAAATGTTGAAGATACAATGGCACATTTTTTTTTATAAACATTTTTATGTTTAAATTTGGACATCAAAACCTTGAACATTTGTAAATTATTTTGTAGTTAAAAATGTATAAAATATTCAATTTTTATAGCTTATTAGCTATAAAATCCTAGCTATTAGCTATTAATCCTATTGGATTGAAAATTTAAAACAAGGTTTTTCGTAAGTAGTTAATATTATAACAAAAAAATCTAAAAAATATACTCACATGGTTGATTTTTATAAACATTTTAAGTTCAAATTTGGACGAAATTAGATATTTAAACGAAGAATAACAATGTTAAATAATTATTTCGTTGTAATTCAAAAATATTTTTCGTTAGTTCTTGAAATTTTTAAAGTATATCATTATATTTTATACACTAGATGCAATGTTTTCGGCAAAAATTAATCCAACCCACTGTACTATTAATAGTATAATGAATTACTTTAATAGCGGAAATATCATACAATATACTATTAATAATTTATAGGTGTCTGATAGATCGTCTTTGCTATTTCGTATACAGTGATTTTATATAATTGAATTAAAATTTAATAAATCCATTACAGTGACCCACTCGACAGTTGACACCTGTTGTACGGCAGAGCGGTACCCACTCATTTTTTTTATTATTATTAGATTCAGAGTTGTCATCCATTATAATTGTAGATACTAATATTAATAAAAATAATAAGATTGTTCCCGTGGTGTCGTTAGTAATATTTCTGCCGAAATAAACTATAAATTATAATATTATACTTATCTATTAGTATGCAAGTAGTAGTAACTTGTATAACTTACATTTTCTTCTTGCTTATACCAATTCTACATTAGGCATATATGAACATTTTAATATTTAATGCATTGTATTTTGTATAATATTTGTGTGTGTGTGTGCTTATAATAATATGAGTTAAACACTGAAGACTATGGTACTTGTGTCAAAATAGGCAATGTGGCGTGTTTATACGCGTGTACCGTTAGTCGCGGATTCTTCTCTGTTTTTCTTTATTGTCTGCACCTAAAATACTCAATGATATAACCTTTTCGTTAGACGTGACGGTAATAACAAAGTATTATAATATATGACGATATTGTATACAAAATAATCGCTCACAAAATCCGTCATATTAATTACTATACAGTTTTCCTTACAAATTGAAATATATAGAAAAACTTTAGATCTACAATTTTGTTGAATTTATTAATTGTAAAATACTGCAATGAAAGCCATCATCTAGTTAATCTATTTTAACATTTATGATACATTTAACTGATGAGTTATGTACAGTTTATATAATATAGGTATTAATTTTTAAACATTCTAAACTTAGAGAAAACACGAAAATCATTTAGTTTAATAATAATTTTATTTAGAAAATCCTTTCAATTGTCAGTTATTACTATTATAAAATATTTCATTGGGATAATTACAATTTACATTTTTGGCAAAATTTTCAATACTGAAATGTATTTTTTTAAATAAAAAGCAAAGGTTTGATTATTTTTACGGTAAAACGGTCTGCATTATTATAAAACAATAACATTAAATAGGTGCTAATTTATTGTATTTTTAGGTGGAGTTCAAGACTTATTATTACCTAATCGTCACATTCATTCCAATTGAACGTCTTATTTGTTTATAAACAATTTTTAATACACTTAATACACTTATATAAATGCATAAGACCGTGAAAGTTGACGTATCCAGCGTATTTTAAACATACTTTACATAATATTAGAAATAAATAATAAATAAGGTGTATAAAATCATGTTCTTTTACCGTAAACATAGTTTTTTAAAACTTTTTTTTTTAATTTAGAAATTGCATCAGTTGGGTGTAATTATAAAGGACGAAGTTATGATCCAGGATCATTGGTTCATACAAATCAACCGTGCTTAAAATGCACGTGTGTCACCGGAAATTTGGTATGCCATTTGCAAGTTTGTCCAGAATTACCAGATCCACCACCTCAGGGATGTGTAATTGTCCACAAAATGAACAAATGTTGTGCTCACCTCCAATGTTATTACGGTAATATATATATTTTAAACTCTTTTAGAATATGACATATGTTATATAAATAACATAAGCATAAGCAGATAAAAATAAAATATAAAAAACATCTCATTTAAATTAAGTACATATATTGCACATAATATTTGTATATAATATGTCCTATATTTTATTTATTCTTAAAGTTTTGAGTTATTAAACGTAAAGTATTATTGCTATTAAATGTATATAGTAATCTATAAAATAAATATCTACATACATATGAATAAATATATATAATATATTTTTTGATTGATTATTTTAATATTAAAATAATGGCAAGCTATAATTATTTTGAAGACATTTATATACACAGGAAAATAAGATTAAGCTCTGAAATAATTAAAAATTAAAAAAATAGTTATTCATTATATTATTACGGATGTTGTATTTTTAAATAATTAGCGTATTATCTATCAGGTAATGAATGTTTAAAATTAAAGTTAAACAAGATTGATCATTTAACCTCAAATATTTTATAGTATTGATATTGTATATAAGTTTGTTCAGTAATTATATCAAAATAATTATAAATAAAGTTATCATCGGTTTACCTTTTGAAAACCATTTCTTGAATTGTTTATTATTTTAATCATTATTATAATACATCCAAATACACGATAAAAACAAAAAATTCAAATTAAAACCTCTTGAAATATGACATCGCGGGCATACTATTTGAAGTTTTAATTGAAAACTTACTGTTTGTATACAAATATAATACATTATACTGGTTGGTTGTGTAAGATTATGTTTACGGATAACCAAACACCAAAATACTTAGTAGTTAACATATTAATTCACCATCGACCAGACCTATGAGTAAAAGGTATGTGTGTACTGTGTAATGATAAAATAGCTCAAAGACGGTTGGGTTCACTACACAAAAATTAAATAAGATAAATGGGCTTTACAATTAACAAAGAAAGGTGTTTTAAATGAAGGAATTTTGACCGTAAATGTATGCTAAATAAATTTAGCACGCAAAATGACAATACAAATGTTTCGGATTGATTTATGAATGGGATGTACACATGGTGATTTTTTATTGTCTCTTCTCTTCTGTATATTGCCTTGAAATAGATTGCCACTGCCACAGGTCGTTCATTCAAGACCAATTTACCAGTAAAAAGAGTGATGTGCGCTTGCCAATATTATATTTTTTAAATTTTTAAAACTAGTATTTATAATAACAACTCTACAATATACACGAATATAAATTCAAATAATATTGAAAAAAGATCGGCGTTCATGAAAAATAAGTACTAAAAAATTAATATTTTTGATGAAAACAAAAATATTAATTGAACCAAATGTGTTTGACATATATTATGAATACTAATATTATTGAACATTATTTAAAGAAACCATCATGTTTAATACGAGTTCACAGATATTAGAAAACGGGTGTTATTATTCTTCAAAAATATATAATTATTTTGTATAACGGTTAATTACACTATGTAATTATACTTAAGTGCCATTTCCATCAAAAACAAATTCGTTTTGTGAACCAATGATTAATGGCTGATTGGTGTAGGTTCCATCATATTTTAATCGTTTCTAATGCAACTTATTATTGTTTTAATATTCAATTTTACGTCGACCTGAGTCTACTTCATACCAACTTTTTTTAATATTCTTCCTTAAAATTTATATTCAGTTAAAAATTGTTTGATTATTCTAGCAACTTCTTACACAGATAATAATATACGGATATGAAGAGAAGAATGAATATAGGTTGGACACAATACAACAAAAACCACGGAACTCACTCTGCTGTATAGTTTTTGAGTGTACCCCGTCATAATTGAGTAGGTCACTGTAATGCAGTGTTCCCAACCTATGGGTCACGGCCCAATCTCACAGGGTGGCGCATTTCTGTTGATGGGTCACAAGCATATTTATTATTAAATTTTAAAATGCTATTACACTACCATAAATATTTTATAGAAGAAAAATCATTATTTTTTATTTAAATATCCAGTTTTGTCGATAAAAACGTGCATAAAATATTAACGATGCTTTACGCAAATTAATTTAATTCTAGTAAAGAAAACTTGCGAGAAGTCTTTTATAACATATTCAATCCAAAGAAATTAAAATTTATAATCATATAAATTTATAATTACAAAATAATTTTCAAATTTTCGTGATTTTGACCAATTTGAACTTTAAATATTTATAAAAAAAAAAATTGGTGACTATATTTTTTTAAATTAAAATAAATAAAAATTAAATAAAAATGTATGAAGAATCTTGTATTACATTTTAAGGATTTTTGACTATAAACAAAAAGTGTTATCTTAAATTGAATAAGTCAACAATTTCAAAAATATGAAATCAACTCTAAAAATCTAAGATACTATGAAAATCATATTGTCTAGAAAATGCTTTTATAAATATTTGGTAAAAGTTTTAAGTCTGTGGTTTTTGATTTTAAATTATAACATAAATATAAAATTGATTTTGACAACAATTGGTGATGCTACAACTATTTCTGTTTTCTGCTGTTTTTTACTTTTTAGTTTTTTCTAGTTATTTTCCGACTATATTCGATTCAAATCTTTACTAGAAATCATTCTCAAAGCTGAAGATTGATACAATTTTACTACTCTTGAAGACTATTATAGGTGACATCAGACACAAAAAACTACAAACCTATCACAGTAAAACCAATACTTTCATCGTTCTGCTCAGAATCTAAAACGGATTTTGAATTCCAACGGGTGGTTTAGGTTTACATAATACGATTAAAATAATTTACACATTGTGTAAATTGTATTGTAATTTAATTTTCAATCTGGTTTTAACTATTTATATGCATTTTTTTCAAAGTTTATTACCGTTGTATGAATAAATATTTTGTTAAAAATATAATTATTAGAACTGAATAAGTAAAATAAATATTAGCTTATTATTTGCCACATGAACAAACTTCACTGCTGCTCAACGATGAATAAATATTCACACGCAACTGTATTTGATGAATACAGTACATATGATATTATACAGTATAATATATAAAGAGTCACACCCGACTTATGGATCCCGTTAGCTATACCATTAATTTTATAAATCAGTTGGATAGACGTGCATATGTTTTTGAATCCTCTAATCATACGTACATCGAACAAAATTTAAGATCTAGAAAAGTACATAAATCATAAACACTTTGTTTTTACACTGAAAAAGTGAAATCCATATACATAATTACATAAATATATCTAGCAATTAAATACGAGTATAAAACAAGAAAAAATAATAGTATTGGCAAAAAAAATCCTACTTTTACCAACACGAAAACAATGATTGTTTATCCTAAGAGTTACCAAATCTCGTTTTGTTAAACTTCAGATTTTAGATATATATATAATTTATGAATGTTAGTTATCTTTGAAATTCACAGAGGTATAATTAACTATTCTAATACTAAAAACTGTGATAATCTTTCAAAAAAAATGAAAAATTTGTATTGGGTATTTGCAGTGTATGCATGTAAAAGATTAGAAAATTGAGTTTTAACCATTGTTAGTTACATTAAATATTAAAAAAAATTAGAATTTTTATAGACCAAACCATAAGTTGTTATATAATTTGTGGCACTTATATTTGTTGAATATTTGTGAATAAGTAATAAATAATATTAGAGGCTGTAAAGTGTTAAATAATAATTTTATTCGATTTTACTTTGTCGGTGAATGATAATAATGATTACTTGCAAGTTAAAATCAATACAGTCATTGCCATAACTCATAAATCATAAATATGTACTACTAGTTATAAGTACTTGTAGACATATAGTAATAAACTTTGATAATAAGTTGCACGAACATATTATACTGTTTAATATCATTTCTTATTTAAATTACTATTAACAGTAAAACATAAAGTTTAGCATAAATTAAAAATATAATTTGTTTTTTTCTATTTTAAATATAATGTATTATTTTTTTTTTTAATTTTATCAGCCTAATATTATTTTCAACTGATTTCGTTTAACTTTTTAAATATTCATGATTAAATTACATCATTTATTACAATACATATAATAAAAAAAATTATTTCAAATTATTTCTCATAATATATAATGCAAATATATAAAAGACAAAATTTTCAAAATAAAATTAAAAGCCTGATTTCCACATTGATTGTAGAACAATTTGACGTCGTTCATTCCAAACTGTTTTCATTACAAAATCAGTCTGGACCCGCAAGGATGGACAATTCTGCAATTGTGACATTTGACGGTTTACCTAAAGGTATTTACGAGGATAATATTATATTGTATTTATTCTGAAAAAATAACAAAATTCCAATTAGAAACAAAATTTGATAATTTTTCTATTCGTAAGGATGTGTGATAAACGGTACGATTTACGCAGAAGGTTCGGCTATGGATAGTTCCAGTTTGTGTGAATATTGTTACTGCATCAAGGGGCATCAACAGTGCGTAAGGCCCCATTGTTCTTTAACCATTCCGGGCTGTACAGCTGTATACAAAAAACATACTTGTTGCCCAATTAGATACAAATGTAAGTGTAAATGACAAGATACGAATATTATAAATATATAATATATAAATGTAGATAGGTATTTGAATTAATATTATTTTGGTTGTCGAGTATACTTAAACGTTTTTATAAGAAACGTATAATATGACTTTTTTCATATTTTTAAATTCATTAGAAATAAATATAAGTAATTGAATGGTTTTATTATGCACATTTGTACGTATACCTAAAAAAAACGAATTTTAATCTTAATTAAAAAATGTAATTATTATATGACCGTTATTTTAAGTTTAGTAATACACTATATAACATATTACATTTGCAATTTGATAATTAAATTGTTATAATAATTTAAATTTTTTAAAATAAATTATTTTAATATATTTTTATTTTAGCTTAATTACATTTATTTATTTTACAGGTGCACCATTACAAAATGCAACGGAAACGACAACTACTGAAATGGCTTCCTCCCTATCAACTCGCCTTAAAGGTATTAAGACAATATTGTATAAACGATATAATTAATAATTATAGTTGTAAAACTTAAATTAATAGGATTTGATTTCGCACTAAAATGGTAAAATAATGGACAATATTTTGATATAATTTTTATAAAAAATATAGTGTCTATACATGTACATGTAAAATTCAGCATCGATTAAATGTTATAGTTGATATCGTAAGACGAAATTGGAATATCGCCCCCTACTGGTGTACATTTGTTGTAATTAATACAAAAAAAAATATTTGTTATTTATCGGTATTTCGCACATCATATTATGTAAACACAGATTGTCGCATAAACGGTCGGCTGATATCAATCGGAGAACCCGTGATTGGCGTGGCGCGGTCGTCGTGCGAAACTTGTTTCTGCATCAACGGTCAGGTGCGATGTGACAAGGTAATATGTCCGCCAATCCGCGCCCAAATATCGCCCAATTGCGGACCGGTCTACTCGGAAGGGCACTGCTGCCCGACGAGCTACAACTGCAGCAGCAGCAGCAGCAGCACTACTATAAGCAGCAACGGTACGTCTCGACGCCGCCGCGCGTTTTCCCGCACAGGGTCACTGACTTCTCCGACGCCTAACCTATACACCATAATATATTAAATTCATAAATATTAAACCTATACACGTGTATATGCGTATTAGCTATACACGCGTAACTATTATTTTAATATTATGATAAATGATAATATTATCATCGTTAAAGTCCCGCGCGCGTTCCCTTTTCGTTTTCCCTGCATGCGCTGCGTGCACATCGTCCGTGACGCGACCATATAATAATAATAATAAATCGTCGTTATAGATCCATTTTTCATTCCAGAATCTCGCATCAGTTCGACTGTCACTCCTACAACGACAACGACGACGACTTCTACCGGTGTTGTTGCGACAACGCAGCCGTCCATCGTGACTACCGATAATGATATTATCCTGCATAGTAGTTCGTCGCCGTCTTTGCCGCAGCCGACGCCTACTGCGACTATGGTAATTTATAATAATAGTAATAACAATTATTTTATTAGTACCTAGGTACCACTGCAGTTTTTCGTTCGATTAAAAAATTCAAAACCATCATTACGTGATATAATATTATAACACAACGTACGTTTTTTTTGGGAAGTACGTTTCAGACCGTTATTTGAGTTTCAAGACGCGTATCCTTAGTGAAATATAAACAGTTCTCGACACGAAAACCAGTATATTTTCTGAACAATATAATTTTGGTATATTTTAAAATTGAATTTGAACGCCTAACAGTTTAGATAAATACCGTATAGGTACTTGCGATGAACAATATACTCCCTGTAGATGTTTTTAGATTTTTGGCGAATACTGCACTGTTCATTTAAGCTACCTATTCGTTTATAATAATATAACTCATTACGCGAATACTGTTTAGTTAATTTATAATATTTTTTGCAAATAAACTTGTATCGGAAGCTGCATTTATGCTCAGGATTTTCAGCATTCTTTTGTAAACTTAAACAAGATGCAGTAATATGAGTTATAATATTCAGATCAAGGCGTACACAGTATGCAACATAAATTACATTTTAGTATGTTCAACAGATGATGGTAGAGACAGATAGTGCATCCAATATCACTGTAAATTCAAAGAATACGACCGAACAAATTACAGAAGAACCCTTAGAATCGAGACATGCTAATCCTGCTAATTTAATGCACGATGACTTCGGTGGATTGAATGTCACTGAAAAATCAAACAACTTTGAAATGGATTATGATGATCCAACATTGCCGCCATCTTTACCAAACCTCAAGTAATTAATTAATTTTTATTTATTATAAATTAACCAAACTGGCTTTAAAATTATTTTTAAAAAAGCTATAAACTAAACATTTAAAGTGTTTTTAAAATTTTAATCAAGTTAAGTTAGAACTATCAATATTAAATATTTTTTTTTTCAAATTAAATTAAATAGATAACCTTTTCAGTTTTCATCAACATCGTTTTAGGCACTAATTTTATTATTGCATTAATAATATTTTTAAAATTTTAATAATTTATCTATAATATAGAAATAGAAGAACCTAAATGTAGATGATATTATATCGTTTAATATTGTATTTAAGCTCAAATCTACCTATTACTTTATATGTATACATAATTACATAAAATACAATTAAATTTAACAATATCAGCTTGAATTACTTTTTTATTTTTTTAATAGAAGTAATTTGTTGTTTGAATTTATTTTTTTGCATTTATTAAACATTTGATAAACATTTTATTCTCGACGTGCAGAATCATACCATTCGTTGCAGCGGATGCAGTTGTTGATGAACCTTCTACTGCAGCTTATGAAAATTATCAGCCGGTGATAGAACGTGTGTACAATGTATCAGACGTTGAAGAACCTCCTTTACCCGTGGTCAATAGTTTTTCTCCACCTATTGAGACTGAGGGTAATGTTAATACATTTCATAATAGGTGTATACTGTTATAGTGTTATCTAATATTTACTCCAATAACGTAGTCTATGTAATATACAAATTAAATATAGGTACTTTCAGTTTTAACTTATTAAATTTATAAATAAAAAAAAAATAATGTTTAAAATTGTGAATAATATTTAGGTGGATTCATTCCAAAAGATTCTTCAAAGGGTGCGATTTATTTATCTGACAAATTTCGAAAGACAACGGAACAACCTACTGTTCACCACGACGAACCTGTTGTGGGGCACCAACCAATAGGATCAGGTAATTAATTGAGATATACTGATAGTGTTACTGTTTAATTTATAATGCATTTTATGATCTGAGCGGAGCAATGCATGTATTGATTTTACAATGATGTGTATTTTTTTTTTTTTGTGTCTGTCATCATTTTTTGGCTTCAATTTTCTGCTTCAGCATCTTTTCTGTCAAGAAAGTGAATTTAGTTGATACTTTAGGAGGGAGGTCAAAAGAAAAATATTCCTAGTCAGGAAAAGGCCAGGAAAAATCAAAAAAAAAATTAAGGAAAACGGGAATTTTCACATAAAATTAGTTTTTAACGAATTTTTTTTTTGTGGGAGGGGGGAGGGGGCGTTCTTAACTCAAAAACTAATGACTGTAAATGCTTTAAATTGTCTTCAAATATTTATACAACCATTTTTCATGCGTCATAATATTTTGATTTTAATATTTATTTTTTTTTTTTTTATTATTGTCAATAAATAAAATATATACAGAAAACAGTTATTAATTGAATAGACGTCTTAAATAATTTAATACACTATGTAATAGTTTTAACATTTTGTGATAACGTTTTTTAAGAAAATTCTTATTAATTTTGTGAATGTATGTAAGTTAATTAATTTTAAAAGTAATATATTAACTATGATCTTAATATTAACAACTTAATGTTTTTTTTTTTTTATATATATAATGTTCAGTTTGGTGCATATCCAATGGTAAGAAATATAAACACGGCGAGTTGCTAACCGATCCAAGCGCTTGCGACATATGCATTTGCTTCAACGCCAAAATTGTTTGCCAAGAAAATTGTCCAGCCGTTAAAGTAGGCTGCCAGCGAATCAATGACTCGAACAATAGTACTTGCTGTGGCCGTATCATTTGCAGTGAGTTTTTTAGTTTTCTCTAATGAAGTATATTTTACCTACGAATTTATTTTTTCTCTAAATTTATTTTACTTGGAAGCTTTATTTTTAATGCAAGGTTATTCTAACTATATTTTAGAAATTTAATTTTTATTGGATTTACAGTTTAAGTTAAAAAGTTGAAGTATATTTATTGACTACATTATTTTCAATCTTCAAAACGAAAATGTTTAACTAATTTTTTTATCTATTACAGATGAATATAAAAATGATATTACTACGGAACACACGAAGCAAATTGAAGTAATAACTGAAACAACTAAAACCACAACTAATATTAGAGATATAGTTATAGAGCACATTTTATATTCTGCACCACCAACGGCACCTACTAATAAACCAGTAGTAACTTCATCACCAACTACTCTAAAGCCAATGAACGTGTCTTTTGAAACGTCTTCGTTAAAACCGACCACGTCTACTGTAAAGTTAGCTGCAACTTTAGCTCCAACCACTGAAAAATCAGTAATTTCTTCAACTTCAGCAACTATTAAGCGCACAGAAGTCACAACACCTATACTTAAACCACTCGAGGACGAAGATTACAGTTTTGAAAGTATGTTTTCGTTTTTATTCAATGGTGATACACCGGAACAATCATCGTCCCCGTCTTCACTGTCCTCATACACAAATAACATGGAATCAGAAACTCGCATAGAGCATCGAACTGATGACGAAATCGACGAGAAAGTTAATTTGGATGACGTCAAACATGGACAAACTGACTTCATGTCACTCCCTAAAAGACAGCATAAACCTAATTTAAACCCTGCAGATACTGAACAGCCTGTGGACCCAAAATACCATCAGGACACTAACCTATACTTTGGTATAAATCAGCATTCAGAAGACACACATAACAAAGTCGAATCACAAGAAGTATACAAACCTTTAGAATCTAAATCAAATACTGAGACTAAGCAACAAGTTAACGACAAACTGAATACCGAAACTAAACATCTAGTCAACACCAAGACACCACAATCAGGAATCAAGCAGCACGTTGACGTCAAATCATATAATGAAATCAAATCAAATGCCACCACATCTGGTGATAAACAACAATCTGAGGTTAAAACACATTTCGATTTTAAAGAAAATGCTAAGGTTACATCAACATTTGATTTAAAGCATCATGATGAAGTAAAACCATCATACCACGACTTTAGTAATCCTCAAACTGAAGTCAAGTCACATTTCAACGTGAGAGATCAATCCGAACTCAAAAAAAATCCAAATTCAAAGTTACAATCTGATGCCACAATTTATACCGATTTCAAGCATCAAAGTGAAATTAATACACCCTTCGACGTTAACCCGTATTTCGATTTTAAACAGCAGACAGAAATTAAGCAGTATTCCGATTTTAAGCAACATGCTGATGTTGGTTTACAGTCTGAAGTCACGCAACACGCCAATGTAAAACCAAATGTCGGGACAACGCCACTAAAAACTAAGATTGATACTGAGTTTAAATTATTGGCGTCCATGCTAAAGATATCTGGTTGCAATATATACGGACGTATGTACCGAGTAGGAAAAATAATTTCCGAACTCTCCAATCCATGTTTAGAGTGCATGTGTACAGAAATCGGAGTACATTGTAATCAATTGAAATGTTGATATAAATTGGAGGTCATAGCCCACACAGTCATTCAAAAGAATAATATTCTTCATAAGCTCATAAATAATACAAAGTAGTATTTATGCGATTTTATTAATACCTACCCAAATTTTTCCATGTATCATCTGCTGCTATTTTGTTGGTATTTGTATAAAAAATTGGTAATTGATAACATTAGAAGATGCATAAATAATTGTTAAGTTTTGTTTTGGATAACAAAATAAAAAAGTTAATTTATTCAAACATTAAATGTTTGAGGTTTTAACGGTTTCGGTATAATAAAATAAATCGATAGCCTATAAACATTGTGATCTCTTGTCAATTAATCAAATATTTATAAGTAAGATACGTTTAAACATTATATATAAGAAAATGTTAAGGATCGTCACGTTTTTAATTTTATCATCAGTATACATTTAAAATAAATAATCAGATATTAATTTTCTTATATTAGTACATTTTTAAATATAAACTTTTAAAATCAAATCAAATTAGTTTTATTACTTATACAATATTAGTTATATGTAAGTCAAATATTATTGTTTACTGTTGAGTATGATAATACATAAGATATTTTAATATTTTAGGTGCATTATTAAAGTATTTAAAAATGTTAAATAGTTAAAAATAATTTAACTTGTATAAAATAACATGGCCAATTCTAAAACATGTATGTGATTGCATATAACAAACGTAAATATATATATACAATAGTAAATAACTACAATATGATTTATACCCATTTTTTTGTTTTAAAAAAAATATTATTATAAAAGTATTTTAAGATCAATAGTTAGTAAAAAGTTTGTTTGTTTAAAATTTAAATAAACCAATGTTTATTACTTTATTACAATTATTAACAAACACTAAACAAATTAAAATTGTACAAAAAATTCAAATAACATTTTTTGTTATTGAATATTTACCGTTTTGAGTAGTATATAATTAATGTTTAAACTTTAAATTTAAACATTCCATTGCAAGCTACATTTTTATTTATTTTACACTTAATTAATATGCGATAAGTTAATATTAATGATTATTAATTATTATTATTATTATTATTATTTGCGAAAACGTGAATTATTTTTTTTATCTATTTAACGTAAAAGATATTTTTCCTATTTTTATAAGTGTATTATTCGTAATAAATAAACTATATTTAAGCTGTTCACTATTTAAATCACGCTTTTGTAGATTATATTAGAATTAAAAATGAAACGCATGTCGAGTAAGTAATAAAAGTCTGCAATCTGCGCGAGATATTTTACCTTCGAACTTTTTTCCGACCTTAAATTATAGGTACCTATGCTGTGTTTTTTCTGAATCTTATACATTGATACTTGATAGTATAAACGACTGCGTCGTCAAGTGTCAATGATGCCATCTCGTCATCTCTTGCGGAAATAAATTATTGGTTGAATCAGTGCAACAAAAATAACAGTTTCCTAAAGCTTAAACTAAAATATAATTTGTAGGAATTACAAATCACGATGTATATCCATTATACATTTATATATTATGAGAATTCCATTTCTACAATTTTATATACAGATATAATTCCATCGTCTGGTAAATGCAAAAAAATTATTGTTACGACTGCAATTTTACAATAAAATTAGCTACAACAATAATATAATTGTTATTACTGTAACACTTAGATATTTAATTAATTGAACCATACTTCTTATTGTGTTCACAATTAATACATTTTGTAAAAGCTATATGGAATTCGTTTAGGTTTATAGAGAATGTACATTAGATTCAAGTATCTATGCTATTCGTTTTTGAATTGCAACAAAATAAAAAAAATCGTTAGTTTACGAACCAAATTCTCCAATATCTAATTTCAAACGCTCATTAAAAATTAGTTTGACTTTCAGATAAACTTTTTTTTGTGAAATATATAAAAACATATGGTGGAATCTTGTGTTAAATTTTTAAATTTTAGATTTGAACAGAAAAATTTTAATACATTTTTAAATCAAAAAGAAATGTAAATTTTTGCGATTTTGACGTATTTTGATGAGATTCTAACTTTAGACGCTTATTAACAACTATTGTAGATTTACGCTCAACTTTTATTTTTTATTTTACTAACAATAAGTAATGAGGAACCTTGTATTAAATTTTCAAGTATTTTGATAAATGGAAAGAGTTTTTATCGACAATAATAACAAAAAAAAAAAAAAAATTTAATAGACATTTTCTTATGCTTATAAAATAGTTTAACTAGAGTCAAAATATATTGAACATTTTATAGTGTATAAAAAACGCTAGTATAAATATTTGTTAATAATTTCATGTTTTCATGCATCTACGGTTATTATTTTTTGTGGTACACCAAAAAAACAAAATAAATTTTTGCCAAAAATTTGTTTGTCGTAAAAATTCCGATTTTTCCTTCTTTTTTTCCTCGACGTTTTGAAAATTATTGAGAATTTTTAAAAATTACCTCTCGAGTGCACCAACTAGGTTCACTTTTGCAGAAAAGTTATTGAAGTTGAAAATTGCAGCATTATTTCGACAACTTATCGTTTTATCGTATACATAGTCACAAAAAACTCACATCATTGTAAAATCAATCAACCTTAATCGTTAAGCTAATTCGTTCCGCTCAGAATCTAAAAAACTGTATCCGCTGAACAACCACAATACTAAATTTAATTGAATTTTAAGTCTATTAAATAGAAAAATATTCAATTTTTGCACCGTTTTAAAATTTCTGCCGCAGTCAAGTGCCTACTGTGCCTATACGTAAATGCGCCTTTTTATTACAACAAATTGTAAAAGATAGTAGTAATAAAACACAACAAAAGTAATTTTTAATATAAATATGTAAAATAATAATTATAATAATTTACGAGTTCAAGTCAAGTTCATTTAATTATGGCCTCCTTGATGTATTTCTATTTTATAGTTCCTTGTTTTAATAGCCACTTCGGGCACGTTTTCACAATGTGAATCATTGTCTGTTCCGCTTCTTTGCAGTCGCATGTTGCACTATCCTTTTAGCGCCATTTGAAAATCCAGTCAATTGTTGTCCACTGTTTCCTAAGGAATAGCATGCTTTTCCATATTCTGACGTTTAATAACGAGATATAATATAATATATAGCAGTATTATAGCCATATAGGCAACACATTAGACATCAAATGTCTTCGAAATTTTTTATTATTATTAGTGAAAGACCAGAGCGAGTGCAGTACCGCGTGTAGAAAATACTGTACTGGTCGCTTGCACAAAGTCAATAATAATAAAATATTATGTTGTTGATTGTAAAGTCGTTTGGTGTTCGACGTTTGTATGGAAATCACTGCCGATCGTGTCGCCGCGTCGTATTGCTCTATATTATATGTTTACATGTTATTGGTTTGTGCGATGCAGACGCGTATGTTATTGTATTACGTTATCGTTTTATTTTGTATTTGCACGATGGTGGTGGCCAGTTCTAGAAAAATGAAGAACGGACGGCCGGTAGAAAGGTAAAAAATAAAATAATAGAACAATAACAGCCGTTTAAAATGCGATAGAAAGAAAATTGTGCACTCATAAACATAAAATACCTACTTAAAGAGCTCACCGCGTTTGTTCCATTTGGTTAATTTTTTCTGATTAATATTTAATTTAATAAATTTTTTTTGGTCAGGTATACTCAAATTAAGAATGTAGATGAGTTAGACTAAGGTGGGTGACAAGTAAATTTGAGTGGTGGGAGGATAATATACCCCGCGGACTGCGTAAATATAATTAATTATGTATATATATATATATATATATAAGTTTGTGTACGTGTGTAGGAGACAGGGGAAATTGCAAAATCTCTATTTTGAACGAGTCGCAGATTCCAGTCGAACCGACAAATTGCCCGACGACAGCAATAGCAGATATTCCGCGGACAGGTCAAAGAAGCATTATATTTATGATAGATCATCACTCGTCGATGTAAAGTGCGCAAGTTATTAAGGATAATGTTATAAAACAAAAATAAATAGAAAATAAAAATGCAGTTGAAAATATGATAATGTTATATGGGCACTGACAATATGTTTAGTAGGAACTAGGATGTGCCATATTATGTGGAATAGTGGTTACTGATTAGTGTGTATGTTATTAAAATATTATACTTACGCGTGTATATACATATACAACTCGTGACTGCAACTGGGGCTAGGCGTTCTTCTATGCACGCGTATTATTTCGATAAGTCACGATCCTCTACGGTTCTCATCGAACGTCTCGTCAGATGACGATTACACGGTTTTATTTCTTTCACGTTCGCGCGTAGGTAGGCACCTATACAAAATATAATAACAATAAATCGTATGGTAAAGTAACAATACAAATATTGTGTACACATGTACCTATTTATTATATTATACATTGTGTATATACCGTCACCGTATCCGATATACTAAAAGTGTATAGATAGTACAGTCTCGAATTCATAATATTATACATATATTATACAGTACATACACATATACGATGATATAATGAAAGACCAATCCAAACACGCCGTGCAGTGTTCATCATCGCCGTTCAATTCTTCGACCGACGGCCGTATACAGTAGCAGCATAACGATGCTTACCTACACCAGCTACCTACCTCCTATGGATACGACGTATCGTAATAATAATATTATTATAATGCCGTGTGTGTATTATATAGATATTATATTAACTTTATTAGGTACACCTACCTGCCTAGTTAAAGTATAATATTCGATAGTGTGTGTGTGTGTAGACACTGCACAGAGGCATTGTGGTGCTTGCATACATGTCATTATATTTTATATTATGCTCGCGATGATATTATAATGCCGTCGTCTGTTGGCTGCCTGACTGTTTCTATATTATCAGCCGCGTGTGTGGTGTGTCCTTATAATAATATTATTATTATTATTGGTATTGTTGTTATTATATTGAATATATATCTATACGTGGAAAACTAGCAATTTGTTTGTACAAAGACGTCTCCTATTGTGTGACCACGTATGCGTGCGCGTCTTAGCGAACAACATTATAATATTATATTATTATTATCATTCAAATGACGCGCGTAACATTATTGTTACTCGTCCTCGGAGATGACGACGCCGGCCTGAGAGTTTGTTGAACTTGTATCTCCGTTAGTATATTTCAACAATTAAGTAATAATGTCATTAAGACAACGTTACGCCAAAAGTTATTTTAATAATGTCGTCGACGAAGAGATTTCGAATGCAAATCCGGTCTCTCGAGCGAATGACTCTGCAGTGTTAACAGATATTGCATGAAATACAATACGATAAGGTTTATTGTGTAGCGATTTGCCGATTTCTGCAGGTAATATAGACAAATATTTAACTGTGCTCTTTTTGACTACGCCCATACAAGGTTTTGGTGCCATCTATGCGAGTGATGGCCATTGAACAGCGAACACCTCAGGAATTGAGGAATCTTTACTTCGACAATAGACAGTGAAAAGATTTGAGAGTATGGAAAATAAAATAAATAAAATAGATTCGAGTAAATCAGCTCCTCCTCCCCCTCCCTCGTATTTGGAATTTTTGACGAAACTTTTTCAAGATTTTGTAACAAAATGTAACCACGATAACTTTTTTTATCAATATAATATATTCTAATTTCTTAAATACAAGTAAGTTCGGAATACCCAATTCTTTATCCCTGTTACGTTATGGTCTAACATCACAAGTGGCACCCGAGCGTACCCTTCAAAACGGTATTTTGGGCAGTGGCAAAGAAATTGTGTGAATTAAAATCAAAAAGTTGTTCATTTATAGTTGTTATTAGTAACCAAACAGTACATTTGCAGAGTATCAAACATTCTTGGACTTTATGGCTAAAGAAGGGATAGAGCCCTTCATTTAAAATGTATTTATGTATTGTATGTTTTAATTCTTTGTTTTTTATAATAAATGATGGTGACCTGGAAGACGTAATGCTAACGCGGTTCTCTTCAAGTCATTGGTTAAAAAAAAAGTTATGTAGGTTAGATATAATAGTGTATTGTGTATATAATAAATTACTGATTAGGCATTTAATTGGCATTTAAAATTACATAGTGTCAGTGGAGTATTTTTGGTTTGGGAGGATAGATCTCCTCCCTTACTTTTTTTTTTTATTAAGAACAGGTATAAACAGTGCAGTTGTTACTTATAACTTTGTTATCCTATGGACTATGAGTGACATTACACAATAATAATAACAAAATAAAATATCATGAAAGGTTATTTTTGGCTGGGATATAAGCATTGAGAGCATTAAACACATTTTTAGGGGACCATTACTAATTTTGTGGTTATTTATATAAACACTAAACAATTATTTTATATTCTTCTCCCCGAGAAAATCCTATATACCTACACCTCTGCATAGTATATACTTGCAAGTTTCAATAGTCTAAACTATGAAAAATAATATCAAAAGTAAATTATATTGTATTAATTAATAAATTGTATCATTATACATCGAATGAAGACTATAAACAAAAACTAACAGTAAATATAATAACATTTTCCATTTCAGCGTCGGCTTTTTATATTATAGTTAATCAACTGGTTTGTCGATGAGATTGTAAATCCGCGTCGTCCTAATAAAGGGGTGATGCATTGCATTGAAAACCTCTGTCCATTGTGTTCCGATTATTGTATTTAAAGGATTCTCGGTTTCTTTTCACCTCCCTTCGTTATCTATAGCAACAACTACTATATAAACCCTACAGGCACGACGAGACTAAATCATATAAATTTATATATAATGTACTGTATTATATTTGTATTGGAATTATGCGGTCTAGATGGTCTGGTGTGAACAGAGGTGATAGTGGCTCTTCATCGGGCGACAACGTAAATTATGCTACCTATACAAAATAAAAATGAGTTATTCATTATCATTTCACCACAATACAAATATAATTAACTACGAACCAACAAGTACCGCGGGTGTATATGCCTTTTGTCCGGTACATATTATATTGTGAGTAAACATTATTACATTAAAACGATCGACTGCTGCTTTGGCTCATATTTTTTTATGCCTCGACTCTTATTTAATTGATAAAATTGATTAAAATGAAACAATTTTATGATTATATACTCCGATATGCATGTTAATACTGCAATAAAATAATGTTCCAATCCGTGTTTTATCTAAATATTTAGTTTAGAATTGAAGTCTAACGCGAGAAATATGGTATTTTTTCTTATTAAAAAAATGTTCTGGCCCGTTACATATAATATAGTTGTTGTAGTTTGCTAAAATGAAATGACAAAATAATTCGTTCCAATCTAATTCTAAATAATTGAAGAGTTAGTGAAAACAGTCGAAAACTTATGTTTTAATCTTGCGCTCATTTACAAATACTGATGTCTGATTAGTTATTTAAAAAGAAAACTGAACTCTTTATTTTATGAGCCATAATTGGAAGCATACTCTTGAACAAGATTTTTTTATCATCCTATAATGATTATTGGTTACTAGCACTTATAAACGCCTGTATTAAACGAGTTAGTGGTTTGTTTTTTTTTAATTATTATATTTCCCACAGTTTACAAATATTAACGACGAGTGAGTGATTTATTTTACTTAAATTTTTTACAATAATGTTATGCATCTAAATACGTCGTATGAATAAATACCACACCTCTAAACTCTGATGTTTATATAAATCTATAAAGAACATATTTGTTTGGTCTGTCCTTGGCGACTATTTGACATCGTTTCATAATAGGAGTTCTAAATTGAACGCGCAGTGCTCGCATTGGTCAAATTTTTCGATTGTTAAGACCAGGTGCTTAATTTAGATGATAGGTATTATTCTTTTTTAAAAATGAAAACGATACAGCGCAAAATATTGTTGACAATACCATAATATCCCTCGTTCATCGTCGTGTAAACAATGTATCATAAGGGTGTATAAAAGCCAACAGAACATTATGACATGGAATAATGGAGTGGAAAAAATGTGTGCAATACTGCAATTTAATCCATTAAAAGTATAGTTAGTACATATTTATTAAAGATTTTTAATTTTTATATTTAAATAAAACGAATATTTGTTTATAAGAGATATACGGGGGTTAGAGAATTCTTAAGTTAGTAGTATTTTTATAATGTTACGCAACATACAAGATTACTATTATTATTAATACATATATATAAACACTATAATTAAATACGTTTTGCTATTTATATGAGTGTTAATAATATTATGACAAATGTGATAAATTCGCTTCAAATTATTATTGTAATACAATTTGTAATCATATTTAATTTTACATAATTTTTATATGTATTTCGTCATAAATATCTATATTTTTTTTATATATTTATAAGAAAAATATTCGGGATCGTTATTTTTTTTTAATATGATTAATCATAACATTTATAACTTAAGAAAAATGAATTCTGCAAACAAATTACAAAATCATTAATAATCACAGAAAATTAAACTATATTCATAACATATGTACAAGTATTATTATTTAATAATTTATTGAACAGTTGACTTTGTGTTATATTATTATTGACAAACGAACGGACTGTGGCCTTGTCAGTATTAAAATCATGAGAAAGTGCCGCAGCAGTTGTTCACTAATAATAATTATAAAATGAATGTTGGGTAAAATTATTGTACCCGTCACTAAGAGCCTAAATCAATCAGAGTGTAATTCTGTAATTCAAATTTCCTGGCAGTTCAGTATGACCACATACAGCATAGACCTCGTTAGTCAAATGCTGTGCACATATACGTGTATTTGCCCGTAGTTTTGACATTATCAGCGATTTCTAAACCGATATCATTGCTGTGGACCTTTTAGGCGTAACTATAGTTGCCTCCTATGTTAAAAAGGTTGACAATTTTTGTATGAATTGCCGACTAAGGTTGCCTCTTTAGACGTACTCTTCATTTTAACGTATACAAAAATTGTCTACTACCATAGATATCTCCCAATGGGCAGGTAATAACAGATAATAAAAATGCATAAGTGGTTCCTAATTCAAAAATTGTATAAATATAATATTTAATAATTTTAATTGTATAACCAAATGTTTTTTTTATTAATTAATTATATTATTATTTTTTTAATAATTGTTTATTATTTGTTTAAATGTATATAATACTAGCTGTCCCGCCCAGCGTTGCCTGAGCCAAATATTAAGTTAAGTGACTCAAATGATTTACATGCATCTAAACCACCAAGGTAGGTAATCCACTACAATGGATTGCGGACCCCATAAGATGCGTGAGTGAATTTAGAATGAGGAAGATTCATTACCGGGCGTTGCCCGGGGAAAAAATAGTGATTTATACTGTAAGTGATAGCCGCTTTCTTTCGTCGAATTTTTTATTTTGATAATGTTAATACGCATTATATAACTTTCTGTCTGATGCATATAAAAATTTAGCTAATGCATGCGCATTAAAATAAAAAATACGACGAAAGAAAGCGGTGAATACAACATAATATCTAAATTGAAATAGGCTGACAACTAATAAAACTCATACCTCGCGTTTTATACTAAACTTAAAAAAAAAACTACGTTTTTTGAAAAGTTATTTTTATTATTTTTGAAAAATGCTATATAACTACCGATTAATCAATATTTCTTTATAAACAATATTATTAGTTTTTTCACTAAGGTCATATATGTAGAAGTTTTTTTCTGAGCTTACACGGAAGTAGGCAATATAAAATTGTCCATGAGTGAAGCAGGGATCGCTGATGTAAATTCCTGCAACTTTCATTGTCTGTCCTTGTGCCTTATTAATTGGCATAACAAAACAAAGTTAAATAGGAAATCGGACACATTTAAATTCGAAGGGATACTCGTTTGTTATCATTGGTATTATTGGGATATGTACAATTTGACCACTCGCTGAACCGGTAAAAATTTCAGCTTCAATAATGTTTTTTTTTCAAAGATAATATTTTTAATCTCGTTTCGTTGCACAATTTGGGAGCATTTAAATTTCGCATGAGAATAATAGGCCCATTAATTTTTAAATCAAGTTTGTGTGGGAGAAGGGGGGGGTGGGAGAACTGATGGATTTAATGAGTTAAAAACTTTAGTCGGGATATCTATAGCTTCATCTTGATTAATAAATGTATCTATGGAAATATAGTTTTTCTATCAGCTTCAAACATGGAAAGAACTTTTTCGTTTATGAATACATTAGATTTATTGAGAAGATGAGAAATTTCAGGATAAACTCTGTTGATTAAGTTATTTTGATTAAGAACCGAAATCGCAAATGCAGAATTTATGTGTATCATGCGATCCTCATCATTGTGAAAAGTTTCGTCACCAATTTTCAAAAGATGTTGTGAGAAGAGCTCGGCATTATTATCACCACCAAGGTGTATACGCATATTGGTTGTTAATCTCATAGATGGTATGTAAGACCAAAGATATGATGACTTTAGACAGGCGTTGATTTCATCGCTTTTAATGCCTTTTGAAACAACTGGCAATATTTGTCTAAAGTCACCAGCAAAAAGAATAACAACTCCGCCCATTGGGTGATCATTATTTTTAAAATCCCCCAGCGTTCTATTAAGTGCCTCAGGACCACCTTTATTCGCCATTGTTGATTCATCCCAAACAATAAAACGCGTCCCTTAATAATTTACCCAAAGAACTTTGTTTCTTCATACTACAAACTGAGCGTTCGGTAGTCTGAAGATCCAAAGTTAATTTGAAAGCGGAATGTACTGTCTTGTCATTTTGTAATAATGTTGCTGCTATCCCGGAAGAAGCAACTGCTAATGAAATTATTCTTTGCGCACGTAGCTTTGAAAGCAAGAGATTCAGCATGAAGGTCTTGCCAGTTTCACCAAGCGCATCAAGAAAAAATAATTCTCCAGTATCTTGCAATACGCTTTGTAAAATAGTATTATAAACAATTTTCTGAACGTTTGTTAACTTCGGCTTATTCTGTTGAATATAATTTGAAAATATATCATAATCATAAGAAGTTTCTGCAATATAAGCCATATTTTTAAGAAAATTATTATCATTATCATCAGTTCGTAACGGAGATTCCATGTTAAAATCAGACAGCTTATATTAAAGTTTTATTCAAATATATGGAGTGACAGTTATATCGCGATTTCCAGAAGGATGCCTTTCTTACTGCAAAATATCTAATAACATATTATCTTTGTGATTTTCCCACAGTTCTGTTAAATTAGTAATGTGGCAAAATGCTATCATAGTAACAAAAATTTCTCTTAGATTCGACACGGATTGAAATAAAGCAGCTTTTTCGAGAGTAGAATTCCAATGATTTTCATCTTGTAACAGACCATGCGCTTGGCAAGCTCTTTGAAATGTAGGGTGGATAACGTCATCAACAGTTTTTAAATCTAGAAATGAAGTCGGTCCACGGACGTAATGCAAAAGCATCCGTAAATAATAACACTCAACATTATTTGGGTGAACAATGTATACTCGACCGAGCACATTGGATTTCTTGACTCCAGAGTATTGTACAATTGGCTCTCCTTGTTTTCTTCTATTGAAATGATTATTAGTAAAAGTATAGTAAGATGGAACTTCAATATAAAGCAATGTTTTCGCAAAGTCGTCACGGGAGCAAAGTTCAAAAAAAGCTATAAGAGTGGTGTTTCTAATATTTTCAAGTCTTTTACGAGTATTTTGATCAGTGAAATAGACCTGTTAGCCATTTTCAAGGTGTACTGAGAGTTGAAAAATTGCTGGTGACCGTTCGTGAATCGTAAAACCAAATATCCGCCATGCAGCTTCTGATGAACTAATATATCTGCCATTTTGGAATGCTTTAATTTCATCAAGTGATTCTATTGAGAATGTAGCCTGATTAGATCCTTTATTAATATAACTACAAATATATTAAATGGCTTTTACTGAATGACAAAGTTCTATGTTGATGTGACAGTCAAATGCACGTAATAATAAAGGGCTATATAGCACAATCCACCGATTATCGATTGTGACCATGCGATCACCGAATTTTCTAAGCTGAAAAGTTTGTCCACCATCATCAGGTGATCGACGACAATATTTTAGATAACCATCCTGCCCGGATTGTGTCTCAATAGTAAACAGTTTCGAAAAACCTTTTAAACATTTCCCGTTTTGCATACACGGTAAATTCATATTAAATGGACTACATGGACCATGAATCGTGTTTCTACTGACGATATTAAATAGGAAAGGATTTTCTCGTTGATTCGGCAACTCAGCACTAAGAACTAAATCGATGTAATTTGGCCTTAATTTGTTGTTGAGCCACACCAAGAGATGAACATGAGGCCATCCTCTTTTTTGCCATTCAATAGTAACATATGACACCTAACTCCAACATATATTTTTTCTTTTGTAATTAAATCTATAAGTTTTTTCACTTTCAAATTGAAAACGCGAGCGATAATATCATTCCGGTCAGCGGGTATTTGATTAGGAAATAAACATGATTGAATATCTGGTTATTGAGAATTGCACGTCATCATAATAAAAAGATGTGGGTGTCCGTAATTTCGTACGTAAACTTTAGCATCTTCTTTACATTGCATGTAGCGTGGACCACCAACAAATGAAGATGGTAAAATCACTCTCTGGTCGATTTGATTTGGGTTTCCGTCAGCTTGCATCGCATTTTGAAGGTCGGTGTAAATTTCAGTTCGTAATCTAGTTTGATTTGCTCTTAGGTATTGAAGCCGTTCATTTTCAATTTTCGCGTACATATCAACAATATATTGATTCAAAAGTTTACCGTATTTAAGTATATTATTAGAATTTTCTCTGACTTGGAGTCTAAAAGAGTAAAAGTCCATAGCGGAAACAGTTTTATTAAGAGGAATTTTTGTAATTGGATTAACTTGCGAAACATCAATAGATTAACCATTCTGTCCATAACAAAACATTAAAGGATATTGTAACACATCGTAATAACGATGAATTTCACTTACGCCTGTTAATGTATGATACAATCGAGCTTTTAATACAATATCTCTTTTTAAAAATTCTTGGCCGACAATTATTATGGCTACTTCATCAGTTTGAGGAGTATTATTTCGACCACGATGCTCTGCTTGTGGTTTTCTGTCAGTCCTAATAACAGTTTTAAATTCAACTAGATTGGACGGCATCAAATCGAATGACTTTGTTGAGGAGGGCGGTAGCAAAAATGAAATAGAGATAAAGTTAGATAAAGCGGGCTCTTTATTATTATATTATTTTTGTTAAAAGTTAGTTCTTCGGTTTCCGTCGACCATGACGCAGTAAACCATACTGATACTCGCCGCGTAATATAAAATATGTACATGAAACATTTGTCTAATAAAGCAAACAATTAATATTTCCAAACTAATGCATGTTGAATTAATATTTAATTATATAGTCCACAATATCATGAATTATTAAGTACCAACAAAATAATCAAACAGCATTCTTAAAACTACGAATGTACGAATTATTTCCATGCAACATATATTGCAAATCATATAGTGTTTGTTTATCTGTATTGGGAGCAATAGACAAACGCCTTTTCATTTCATTCTCTGAGTTACCCATAAAATATATCTGTAAAAACTTTGGTTCTTCTGTATCTGTGGGTAATAAAGAACCAGCCAAATGATAAACTTGATCTTAAACTTTAAATGTTGGCATAAAATTTCCATGTCTAATTTTTATTGCACCAATCGATGTCATTCGGAAAGCCGAATTATAAACACGTATCATGCCAAAAAAATGCTTTGAATTTTCATGAGAAAAATTTAAGAGAATTTTTAATGGTTTATGTGGATCGGCAATGTCTTCCAAAACAACTTTTCCTCATGAACAGCAAAAACCTGCAGACTCTTTGGACCACTTCAATGTATGATAATAATTACATTTTAAATTCATATTTCCTATGATAACGTGAGAATCATTTTTATAATCTATTAATTTATCATAAGTAAATGCCGACATTTCACGGCGACGCCAAGGAACACGTGGTTCAACTAAATTTTCGTCAATAAGAAAATCGTGAATATTGTTAATAATATCATTAATAATATCGATATATATCACTATCATTAAATGCAAAATTGTTATTAATATTGTTATCATTAATATTACCAACACTATTGGTAATAAATATATTATTTATATTATCATAATTATTCTTATTAATTTTGTTACTATCGCTATTAATATTGCATTTATCTGGCGAGCCATTGTTATTTTGACTTAATCTGAGTAAACGTTGTTTTATTCTATTCGATAAACGACCTAAATTAATTTTCCTTTTCATTGTGATAAATGGCTACGCAGGTCAGAATATATCTATTAAATAAACAACGACAAAAAAAATCAGTAAATATCACTGGAATTGAATTAAAATGAGTCAAAAATGATGGAAGACGTGATTAGAGGTTACAATACAATCTTGGAATTACTGTTTACTATTTAAATGCAGGCATCTTGAATATTCGACAGCGTTCCGACTTTTACGTGGCTTCACTTAAAATGTCGGTCGGTCCGTCTTTGATAGCCGCGGAATGCATTCACCGTACACAACGCCCGTTGTCGGCGGTGGTGGCGCGTTGTTTTTGTTATGCTGTATGGGTAAGAAAAACTCAAGCACCATAAGTATAATGTTATAAATAGGGCTCGGATTTTAAAGCAAATGCTTCTTTTTATATATTTAAGATAGAAATCTAATTTTTATACATAAATTCGTTTCACGTTAATCTGATTCGAAATAAACAAATTTATTTTTGCTTTTTTTTGCTTTTTTTAGTATAAATGCTTTTTTTGCTTTTTTATTGCTTTTTTCAGTTATTCAAGCTGTGGAATTTTTAT